>PVJS01000192.1:0-60205 GCA_004027185.1 Glis glis | reverse complement strand
ATGGGTTAGAATCTCCCAGGAGGTAACCCCACCCCCATGTATTTGTGTCTGTGTGTAGTACTTTTTTTTTAATGAAATGTTTATAAGTTACAGTCTTAATGTCTTTATACCACAATGTATTTCAAAAAACAAGGACATTCTCTTATATAATACAATAATCAAAACTAGAAAATTAACATTAATACTATTATCTAGATTTTGTTCAAAATTTTCCAATTGTCTCACTAATGTCCTTTATAGCAAAGGGCAAATCCAATTCTTGTGGTCAAGGAAATCAGTCCAGGATAACATGTTGCATTTTGCTGTCATATTTTTAGTCTCTTAATTCAGAGCAGTTCTTCGGTATTTCTTTGTTTTTCATGACCTTGACATTTTTGAAGTGTACAAGCTAGTTATTTTAGGTTTGTCTGATGTTTCCTAATGATTAGATTTAGATTATGTATTTTTGGCAAGAAAAGCACTGAAAGGCTGTTGTGTCATTTTTAAATGTCTTATGTCAGGAGGCACATGATATCTATTGGCACCATTACTTGTCCTCAATTAATGTAGTATCTGTCATATTTCTGTACTGTATAAGTACTTTTTCCCTTGTAATTAATAAGTATCTTTTAGGAAGATAATTTGAGACTATGGAATTAACTATGTTAATTATTATAGATAATAAGAGTTGGTTTTCTTATTGTTGCAGAAGGGAATGATAAATATGAAAAGGTAGAGGTCTAGAATGAAACCACATGGTTTTGGGTTGAGATTGGAGATAGCAGTATGAACTCATGTTTTTTATGCTCTATAGATACAGATGTGTGCCTCTCTATAATCTACCCATCTTTCTATCTTCCACCTGTATCCTCTGAGAGGATAAACATACAATGATAATGCAAAAGCAATGGGAATAACTAGTACCAGTATCTTGGTTTGTAAATACCATTCTCCAAGAAAACCCAACCAAGTGTTCTTCCTTGCTGGGGTAGGAAAAGAACAAGAAAAGCACAGAACAGATTGTTTTACAAGGAAGTAGGGAAGTGAGCAAAGAATGATGGAATCATATCAGAACTCAGGAGCCAGCTTGAAGCGTCTCCCTGTTTGCCAAATGCAGGACAATTGGAACATAAAAATTAGTGGGAGTAACAGCTAGAATAGAATAAGAATCTTTGAGTTCCTACTGATATAAACACTATATGAATAAATATATAAAAAGGAAAGCAATACATCAGGATAGAATTTCAGCAAATACATGTTGAAGGAATGATTGAATAGAAATAATTTGTTGAATACCATATTAATGGTTGTGTGAGGCAAGAATCATCAGTGGGTTCCCTCCACTTGTAATAATGCTAGATTTGCTTTTCCTGATTCCTTCCCGTCATGTTTTTCTGGAAGCATATTTCCTTGCCAGCTAACACAGGTACATTTTCAAACATACTATTGGTAAAATCTGGATAGATAAGAGGGAACTATCTGTGTGGGAAGCAGATAAAAGGGAGTCTGTTGGCAGTAAATAAGACTTTTGGTGCTCCTCTATCAGAATACCTGGGCAGATAATTTCTTCTGCCTTAGAGACAAGTGTTGATAAGTGACTAAGCTGATTTGGGGTTTAGTGGGATTTTGTTGTTATTTGCTTTATTTTTACTTTTTCCTTGGTTCATAATTCAGAAGAGGCTTGTGGTGAGTGAGCATTAGCTACCACCCAAAACTTTGTTAATACGTTATAATGAAAGAAAGCCAGACTAAAGCCTGCTCTACACTGAGACATTTCTTACATAAGCAAATTAGTAAGCATGCAAAAGCCAGTTGACACAGCTTGTTATAAAGCTTGTTAGGAAGTCCCAGTACCACCACTTTGGATAAAGACTCCTTTGATGCAGACAGGGCAACCTTCCACTGGCCAGGTTCTTTTACCCTTATCATAGCCATTAGGCAAACCTAAATCTTCTTAACCTAACGGTGGACACAGCCCATTTAGGAAACAAATCACAGATCCATCTCCCTGGGGAATGTCTTTCTGGATTCATATACTCCATTCACACTAGAGTAGAGTATATCTAAAATATTTTCACAGCCGGGCGTGGTGGTGCACGCTTGTAATCCCAGTACTTTGGGAGGCAGAGACCGGAGGATCCGGGTTCACGGCCAGCCTCAGCTCTCTCTCTCTCTCTCTCTCTCACACACACACACACACACACTCTCTCTCTCTCTCTCTCTCTCTCACTCCTTAGTGAGGCCCTCCACAACTACGTGAGACCCGGTTTCAAAATAAAGTATAAAAAATAGGGCCGAGGGCATAGCACGGAGGTAGAACACCCCTGTGTTCAATCCCCAGTACCGCAAAAAAAAAAAATATTTTCACTACATATTTTTTTACTATTTTTAATTTTACTCATGAGTCCATTTCTAGACTCTTCATATTAGTCATCAAATTTAAATCCATTGCTAACATTTATTATAAAATTCTCAAAGTCTTGGGTGTTAATAAAAATAAGATGATAAGTACACATAGTGGTTTGTTTCTGGAGTATTGCCTGTCTGATAAAACACTGGATGAGTGTACAGTATTCATAAGGAAAACCTTCTACCCCCAGAGTTCAAACTTGAACTAACTGGCATGCACATAATACCATCCATGGCAAAGTTTTTAAAAGTAAATTACACTAATAATAATACAATGGGGGAAGAATACAACCTGGTCTAAGCACCAGGTTGTACCTAAGAATCCCAGACCCACCAAGTGCCTCATGAAAACCAAGCACTCGATCAAATATATTGGGAAAACACTATATACTATAGTATCATCATGGAAGTTGAAAATGCACATTGGTTATTTGGAGGTTAGAGTCTTGCAGTAAAATAAACTACTTAGCTTTGTTCAGCCCTGCATTTCCCAAACTTAGATGACCACAGAGTTTTTTTTTTTTTTTTCATGGCACTCTTGAAATTAGTTTTCCCTGGGACGTGCTTTAGAAAACACTGCTTTAGAGATGATAGTAGAAGCTTTCTTAACCAACACCCACTTAGCTAACACTCGGTGTTCCCTCCATAAAACTTGAGGCTAACGGGCTCCTCTCTAATATGCTCTTCGTCCATTGAGTTGTGTGCTTACAAAGAGTCAATTGAGATTTTTTTCCAAAACCTGTTTATTCCATTTGTACTTGTAATTACAATTATATAACCTAATTAAATATTACATAATCCTATGACTTTTGAGTATAAACATAAAGAGTTATTGTTTCCTTGAAAAATAAATCGAATGCTTTAGAAGGACTCAGTGAAGGAGAATTGTTTAAAGTGTTACTAGGGGAGGGTAGGACAAATATCAAAGATTTGGGGAAAAAAAGAATTTTCTACATAAATTGCTTTGGCAGTGTCTTTTAAGTTATTGTGAATTTAAAGAAAGTGAAATGTATTATCATTCAAGAAAGATTCAGTGGAGAACTTGGATTAGTGGAGCCATACTCAAAGCATTACATCTAAATGAAATATTTAAGATACATATATATCAATATTTATTATTTCCTATTTGAACTGAAGTTTTTGATTAACTGACTAGTTGTAGACCCTGTGGATGTTAGACAAAAGGGATTTTGTTCTAGAGAGAGATTAAAAGGGAGACTTCACAACCTTTGCCATCCTTGACTTACTACATTTATGTTTTTAGCTTCATTATAAGTCCATGGGGTTGCTTAGCACCCTGTCAAAAAATTAGAGTTAAAAATCATAATTTCTCCCTGGGAAAATTGTGTGTGTGTGTGTGTGCATGTGTGTGTGTGTGTGTGTGTGTGTGTGTGTGTGTGTGTGTGTGTTCACATCATTTTGAGTCCAATCCTCTGTGACTAGGAATGAATTTTATTTATTATTAGTATATTTTTTCAGTGTTTTTTTATGAAAGTTCTTGAAACAATGTGTGGTAAATAATGGTTGATTTCTCTCTGGGTTCTCTCAGGTTTGGTCCCATGGTGGCCAATTTAAGGTTTAAGGTTAAAGTTATATTGTTATTTAAGAGTTTTTAGCTTCTCTACTCATATGTACTGTTTAAACAAAAGAACTATTCTATTGTGGACCATATTTTCTTTTGAAATGCATAATATAACCATCATTTCTTAGGTTTAAGAAGACTGTACAGAGATTTGTAGTTTATAGAAGTGGTAAAGCCAAGAAATGCTTTTGTTATACACAAAATGGAATAAAAAGAGAAAAATATTGCCTTGATCCTTTTATTAAGGAAGGGAAAAATCTCTTAGACAAATTTGGAATTCACTCAATTTTTTAATCTTATATTTTTCACAAATACAGGAGACAGCCACAAGACAGTAATTTGTCAAACTACATATTAAGTTGGCATTTGAATATGAAAAGGATATTTCCACCCAGGGCAATAGTACTTTTTCAAAACATTAAAAGCTCTTATATTCTGGTGGCAATTGAATGAATACGTAAACAAAACAGCCCTGTATGCTACATTTTAGCAGGTTCTGTGTGCATTGTTTTGGTGGGTAAACATGTCAGGATGAGGTGGGGCTAAGGAGGGAGGTGGTGTGGGACAGAGGTGCTGAGACATGGCTCTTCACTCCTGAGAAGAGTTGTTGGCATGAAGGTTTTGGATCTGCATGTAGTTGTTCTAGGTTCAACCCAGAAAATGTTCTTTTGAACTCTGTTGGTCTATCTGCCCATTCTTTATGTGAGCAGCAGGTATTTTTTCTACCTGTCGATATTTTAGGAGCCTTCTTGATGCTATGTTGAAATCTTATTCCTATAGTTATCCACGTATTTTTCTACCAAGCCGCCTTGTAGAATTGATGCATGGGGTAACTTCTCAGGCTTTGCTTGTATTGCAGTAATGAAATCTTTCCCTGTCTCTTGGAATACCCACATGAACCACTTTTTTATTTTGTAAGTCCCACGAAGGAGGGATGACTTCTCTTTTTGTGCTATTGTAGTTGAACGCTTTGGGACGCTCATATACCTTGATGAGCTCTTTCTTGGGGGTGCTCATGTTTCTGATCATTCTTATCCTTACTTGATTTTTTTCTTCTTTTCTTCTTTTTATTATGATCCTTTAGAGGATCATAATATAACACTTTCAGAAATTAGGGAGAGCTTTTAATATTTTAGGAAGAGTAGACATTTTAAATACAATTATATCACTCTTCACTCATTCAGTGACTATCTATAGGTCACATAATTGCTAAGAACTGGTGATATTCTAGATGAGATAAATTATATGAAAATGTAATTGAAACAGAGGACATAAGTTATTTATTAGAATGAGGCAAACATATCTCTTGACCCAAATGAAAAACATGGGGCTGACATGAGACTAGAGTTAGGGAGAGGGAATGGCTCGTAACTGAACTTTGTATCATAAACAGAGCAATGAACTGTGTCTTATATGATATGCAATACTCAAATACAAGAGTGAAACACTCAGTAATACTCCTTTTGAGTGTGCTTCTTATTTTGAATCTGACTTTTGTAATGAAAGACACAGAACATGCAGATGTTCCCATCACAGAGGGCGAATTGAGGAAGGTGGGGAAAATATAGGCAAAATCAGGTAGGACTTTTCATCAGATGGGTTCAGTTGAAGAACTGGCTCCTGGGCTTCCTGTTTTGGACAGTGAGCACAGAGGTCCCTGACAGTGATGACTTCACTGGGGTATAATCTGCACCTTTTGCTCTCTGACAATGCAGCCTTCCCAAGGCCATCATGTGGTACAGAGAGAAGTGAAGGCAGGGAAAGGAACCCGAGACTCACCATTGGGTCTTCCTTTTCCTGCTGGAGATGAGAGGAGACCCAGAGAGGAGCCTAGGGGCCAGGAGTGGTACAGTGTGTCCAGACTGCCATTCCCCGGGGTGGAACTTCAGCTCTTGACAATGACCTGAGGAGGCTTCAGAGCTTCCTGGGAACTGCCTTCTTTTTCCAACTTTGAACGGTTCCCCACATTCAGTCCTGAGAGGAAGGAAGCACACATTACAGACCCTGCTGTTCTATGGGCTCTGTGAGCTGAGTGGTGAGGCTGTCGGCTTTCTAGTTGGAGAAAACATGTTCCCATACACTGTAGGTTAGCTGAGAGGAAATGTCTGAGATACATGAATTGAAGTGAGCCTTCATTTGGATGTCTGCTAGAACTTCACATCACAACTGATAATTGAAACAACTGTGTCCAAAATATGTGGACCACAGAGTTGTGTGAATAGAGGGGGATTGATTATGTCTCCTCAATAAATAGGATAAGGAAAGGGCAACAAGCAAATCACAGGACTGTGTAAAACCCTGGTCAGTAGGGGGCTGGGGGGAATTGAGTCTCTTGCGTAAGTCGCTCCTGCTCACAATCTCCTTAGCACACTTCTAAAGCTGCTCTGTGGCTGACAGCAGTGTTAGACTGAGATCTTTTAATCCTCATATAGATCAGCATCTCTCTAAAATAAATCACTTGACTTTTTTCTGCCTAACTTGCAGGGAATGGATTAGGAGACTAACCCCCCAAGATTTGAAATGTTTGAAAACTGCTTCTCTACTTGACAGTTTTGAATTTTACTTAGCTCTGTTAGTCTTTTGCTTTCTCAAAGGAAATGGATTTTATTTTGTTACCCTTGCTGCTGAAGTACACTTATAATCATTATTATTTTCTTGCCTGATGAAGTATATTTTGACCCCAAAAAGTGGATAGTGTGCTATTTTCAAAGTCCCAACCATTTGTTTTTTTTTCACATTCAGCAATTCATATATTCCTTCTAAGCAATTATAGAATTTTTCAGTCAGTAATTTACTAAGCACATATTGTATTTTCAGCACTGTGCAAGGAACTGAGGCACACAAAAGAAATCTGAGGCACGGTTCGTGTCTTTATATAGGTTACAGTGTTCGTAGAAAAATGAAACTGAATCAGAGGAAATAAAGAACAATGAGCTGCTCTACTGTGTAGGAGTCACTGTAGAAACCACCTGTAAGTAAACACTGAATGCAGATGAATGAACGGATGAAAAAATGTGTTCATTCAAGGAAAAAACAACTCTGTGGATTGAAATGTGTCATTGAGTAGAGTCATGAAAGAGAAGTAATATTTGGTAACTAGAGGGGAATGGAGGAGAAAAGATGTTCCAGGTGAAGAGCAAAGGTAAAAAAGATGAATTGAGCATGTCATGCATTTGCAACAGCAAGAAAAGAGACCTGAAGACAAACTTAGCATGTAGGAGGAATAAAATAATTAAGTTTGGCATCCCCACTTCCTTGGTCAGTGAACCTCAATTTTATGCCTCTCCCCAAGTGATGGATCATATCTGGTCTAATCCCTTCATGACAATTCTAGCCCCTACTTTCCCTTTGTAGCGAAGGCAGCTCTGTGTCCTCATTCTGGCCAAGATGAAGACTACTGATGGCATTTATGGAAATGTTTTTGTTACCTTGAAAAAATGTAACCTTTCCCTCTCCTCACTGCTTTGAGTGAAGATGTAAAGTCTGGAGCCATATAGCAAATATTATGAGGAAAAGGCTAACAGGTGTTGTCTCTGATACCTCCAATATTCTAGACCCACACCAATACCTGTTTACATCTTTTTACACCTGTTGTGTGAGAAAACCCAAACTCTGTTTATGTTAAACACTGCTAGTTATAGTTTTTGTTACTTTTAGTGTCTTAGAACTATCTTAGGAAGGATAATCTTCAATAGCATACAAGGTGACTTGAAAGGGGGTAAGAATTGAGGTGGCAGCACAGGCCTGAGGTGAAGCGGTTCTGGACCAGACTTACTGTAAGAAGAATAGGGAGGGAGGAATCTTAGAGCAAAAGCAAAAGAATTCAGTACAGATTCAATGAGGGAGAGAAGAATCTATAGAACTTCAAATTTTCTAAACAGCAAGATAAGTGGGATTGCTTTATAGCTTTGGGAATAGGTAGATGATGGTGAAGGGGCTCTACGTTAAGGTATGTTGAGTCTCAGATGATAATGACACATCCAAATTGCAATGTTCTGCAAATAGTTGGAAATAGCATTTGAATTCAAGTGAGTCTATGTGTCACTTGTGACCTTGGACATGAACATACAGAAAAGCATTAATTGATGTCTCCATTTTGAGTTGAGGGGAACAAAAGAAGTCAGTTACATAAACCTGAAGATGGTGAAAGGAAACAACTCACAGTCAGAGGATTAAATGGGCAATACCACCCAAGCAAAGGGCACTTAGTGGGGCATCGGTAAATGCATGTTGTAAGGATGACTAAGGTCATCATCAGTATCCGATGCTCTAGAGAGACCAAGGAAGAGAATTTGGTAAATCTGTTTTTTTTTAAAGGATCTGGTAAAAACAGAACATCAATGGTTTCCAAGAGAGAAAATTCTACAGACTTGAGAACCATGTACCAGTGACCCATATCTGAGAAGAGGATGTAGTAGTAAGTGGGAAGGGAAGGGACTAGAAGCTTAAAGTGGTGGAAGAAGAACATTCACTGAAGGTGTTGAAATTTATGAAGGGCTGATTCTTTCTGAAGTAGTAGACTTAGCAAAAGATGGGTTTAAAAAGATTGAAAACCAAGAGGGAAGAAGTTAGCAAAAGGCTCCAAAATTTAGGTGGAAATAAGGGTACAAACACACAGAGAAAGTAAAGGGAATGGGTAATATTGGAGAAGGATTTTAAATTTAGGGAAGTTTAGATGTTTATTCTTCTGAAGTTGGAGGCAAGCATGACAAGGGAGCCCAGGAATGATTAAATGGAAATAAGTATACTTGAGAGTGTCTGTGTCCACAGTAGGTGAAGTCACGTTAGGAGCTGGCCTGTGGTGGGGAGATGGGGAGGGGGAGCTTTGGGAGGGATTAACCCAGAGCATCTGTCATTGAGGATGTGTATTAAAGAGGCCTCTCTGCAGAGAGCAAAGGGCTTATCTTAAGTTAAATGGCAAGAATTCATCAGTGTCAAGGCTGAAGAAGATTTATTTTCCTCACACAGGATCATGGGCAGAGAACCAGGAACTGAAGAGAAGACCCAGGGTTCAGGTTGAGGATTCATGGGGAGTTGCAAAGGCGAGGAAATCTTGTTGGAGAGGGATGAGGAGGAGGAGTTCAGCATGCCCAGGAAGAGGTTAATGTCTTTGGGGAGAGGAATAATTCTCCAGAGTACAAAGAGCAGGTTTGGAAGGTGTGATTGGGGAGATGGTCCAAGCAGAGTAAATTGAAATCTCCAGTCATTGCTAGTTAGTACCAAGACACAGTGGTTTGTCACAAGTAGAGATTTAATTCTTATTCTAACATTTTTCTTGAGAAAAAACTTGGGCAAAGATATAGGACATATATTTAAAATATACTGATGTATTGTTTTCTTAGGAATATAATTTAGGCCGAGTATAAATTAGGGACAAATCTAATGACTTTTATTTCACTCTAGTGAGACCTCCTAAATATGAAATAAAAAGGTGTCGGTGTTCCAATTGTGGTAATATTTTGCCCTTCCGCATATTCAGCCACACTGTTGCTACACTCAGCCTTGGGCTTCCTGCAATGTAGCTGCGACCTGCCATCCATTCACAGTGGCTTCACCTAGTGATATCTACGAAGCACAATTTTTAAAATGTCTTTAAAAAGCATACTACTTTAACGAGATGGCAGACGGCACGGTGCATGATTTCCTAACTGGTGTTACTTCCACACTGTAATTAAACTATATAAAGAACTTTGCTCTCAACTCAGGAGGAGTCCTGTGAAACCCAGGTTTATATTAACTTGTAGAAGGACAATTTCTGTATATTAGGATTGATTTTAGTATATTTCTTATAGCACCAGATTTATTATATAAGAATGACTTAGCTTTATTGTGATTTATACTGAATTCTTTTCAGAATTGACTCCAACTATAGAATATCTTAGTTTTATACCTTGATTATAATTATTTATATATAGGCCAAAATGCAGAAGTTAGTTTTGGGTGGTTAATCCTTTTAGGTTGTCAGGTTATTTTCCTTTTAACATTTTTGTGTGACTTTTGCATTGTTTTCTAATGGAATTCAGCTGTCCATTAGAGGAAATCAACTGGCTATTCAAGCCAGATTTGCTCTAGTCTTCCAGTGTTTATTTAGTTTTATTCAATATTGTCATTTATAAGGGTTATGAATCATAGGAGTGTAGATAATAGGAAACATATTCCATTATTTTAGGTGGAAAGTTAAACTGTAATTTGGAAATGTCCTAATTTTTAATATATAGGATATGTTCACTGTACTTTTAACTGTGGAAATTGTTGTGTTGGTTCATCTTGTCTTCTAGAATTTCTATTTCAAAACTGACAATGAAAGGAATAATTGTTTTGTATTAATTTATATTTAATATGAGCACTTGAGAAGTAACCAAGAGTAGAGGGAAGGAAGATATTTCATGGATATGCCTTCTGGGGTAATGAATTTTAATTGCTGAAAATCGATAGATCAGCCAAATATTGAAATATTAATCTTTAATAAACAGACATTTAATTAGGAAACTATTTCTCTGGACTCAGATGAAACATAAAAACAACTGAGAATTGTCAGTAATTTCATATGAATGCCTGTTTGAGTTTAGCTATTATTATTTTTAGAATAAAATCCTCACGGATGTGATATGGTAGAGAGGACGCAAAAGTTTTGGGAGTAAGCCCTACCAAGATACAACATACCACTTAATTTCACATCGCATACATCCTACCATTCTTAATTTCAATGTAATGAGCAGTCAAAAACTGCTTGTTGAGTTTGAATTAAAAGTGTGACTGGTATAGTAGTAGTACATTAATTATTTCTTTTGATGTTTACATAGTTTAAATTCAAGGTTGGCAAACTATGGCCTAGTCCAACCTGCTCTGTTTTTGTAAATAAAGTTTTATTGATTCACAGACACACTTATTTGTTTATGCATTGTTCATGGCTGCTTGCCTTTTACAATGTCAGAGTTGAGTAGTTGTGACAGAGGCTATACAGACTGCAAAACCTGAAATAGTAACTAGCTAGCTCTTTACTGAAAATGTTTGAATGTTTGCTAACTTCTAGTATAGTTAAATCTTTCTTTTATGGTATTCTTTAAATCTGATAGCATACTATTGTTTACATGTCATTTTGGAATCAAATTACCAAGATGCTAAAGAAGATGGAAAAGAAGTAAGATAGCTATTCTCTGCCTTGTAGAACTTTCAGACAAGACATATATGTAAATAAATGAAATAACCAGAGGAAAATATGTCACTTTATAATAAAGGATTAGATTGTGTGATTGTAGCAAAACAATCCTTCCTACATTCTGTATCATATATGTATATGTATATACATATACATATATGATACACTTCATATATGTATAAACATATATGAAGTGAAAGTTGCTTTTATCTGGTTAGGGTCAGAGCGCTCAAAATTACAATGTGAGCCCACTAGCATATTAGGATTTTTTTTGACATTTTGACTTTTGTTATATAGTTATATTGTTGTATGTAGGTTAACTGGATTTCTAAAGAAATCTGGGGCTCGTCTAGAAATTGTGAGGGCAGAAAGGATGATATACTAAGTTTTTTAAAGTATGAGCTAGGAAAGAGTCAGCTATTTCAGAATAATGCTGTGATAAGTATATAGGGATGATCCACAGCATTTTCTAAAGAATATGTTTTAATAGGACATAGGTGCTTGGAAATCAAATTAATAGGCTTGGAATCAAAACAGTGGAATTCTAACTTCAAGGACTAAATGCAGCTGGTAGAAATAACATGACACACAATTGAGCATATTCAGGGAAAAAGGTGTACTTGGAAGGTGCATTAGTATCAATCACAAATTGGTGCAAACTTAAATGCAAACATAAGTGGTCTGAGATAATTTACCTGTAATTTGCTTCATTTACATTTAGTTTTGTATCTTAAGTTTTTTCATTATAATAATGAAGGTCCTAGCTTTGAACCCTGGACTGCTCCTGCTTTATATTGCAATAGCTATCACAAGACAAAGAGATGAAATAAGAGCTTAGGGAACTTATTCTCCTGAATAACTATTTCATGTGAATGGTAGTAGATAAAGAACCTTTTATAGTAGAACCATTTTGTCACGCTATACCAACTACAAAATTCCATAGAATCAAAAGAAAAGGGAGGTTAATGTGGTGGCTTGGGCTAGATGGGAAAAGCTTTGTGGAGAATATTGGATTTGGTCTCAGTTTCTGAATAAAGTATGAAGTTGGCTTCATAGAGAAATAAGATTCTGGGTTTTGGATGATGTCCTAGTCCTTTTGGGCTGCTTTAATAAAATACTTTGGATTGAGTAATTTATAGACCACAGAAATTTATTGTTTATAGCCCTAGAGTCTGGGAAGTTCAAGATCAAGGTGCCAGCCAGGTGTCTGATGAGAGCCCTCTCCTTATAGAAAGTGCTTTCCATGTGTCCTTCTGGCCAAATGGAGCAAACAAGCTCTCTTAGATCTCACCTCTCACATGCTCATTTCCCAACATCAGTGGACTGCGGATTCAGTTTCAGTATATGAATTTTAGGGAGACATAGGCATTCAGATCATAGTGAGAGCATGGTTTGTGTGAAACAAGAGTGTAGGTGAAGTGAACAGTTTCTGTCTCCAGTTTAGTAGATCAGTTGAGTGGCAAGAAGGATGGGGGTGGGGAGAGATGGTGGCGGAAGGATGGTGGAACATATGGAAACTAAGGCACCAATTTGGTCAGTGTGGTTTCTGTGATTCCATTACATTATGGGGTTGAGTGTTAATGCTTCTGAGCATTAACTGCTTCTGTATGTATCACCGAGAGGTCAAGCAGTGTGCACACATCTGCCTGGTTTGGGAATCACTGTGATTATTTTGTTCTGCTCCTCGTTGTAACAGATGACAAGCCACATTCCTGGAGGGAAGCAATATCAAGTGATTCAAACATAGCAGCAAAAATCATCTTAGTAGATAGCACCTGTAGTGGAGCCTTTTAGCCCTCTGCTATAAACCTTTAATAGTAGGATATATGATATAAGTAGGAAATAAAATTGCCTCCTGATATCTTATTTTGCTCTAGAGCTAGTTGGGAATTTCTTTTTGAGAGGAGCGAGTGTGAGAAACAGAAGAGCATGCATACAAGGAGGATCCCTTCTCTCACTTCCCCAAGTGGACTTTCCTAATGAGTATTGCTTTCTTAATGAAGGTGAATGGCAGATACCATTTTAAATGTAGTTTAATCATAAACCCTCCGAAGTGGGGTGGGGTGTCCAGTGCCACAGGGGATGGCAACGGATCTGGCATAGGCTACAGAAGCAGCAGGTGCCTATAGGTCCAGAAATCTCCAGCTCATTAGGACTTCTCTAAATAATAGCATCTTTCATGCTGTTTGAATGAAACTTGGCACCTTCTGCTTACTACTATGTGTTGGTCACACTGTCCCTCACTTCAATAATGTTAATCGATGGCACCTTCTACTGAACAATAAAGCTGGGTGGGACTGTGCCAGTAATGATGGATTGGGAGGCAGAAAGATTCTGCAGAGAAGAGAGCAAGAGAATGCCAAGGAAGCCTGTCTTTTTGTAACTAAAAGGCTGGTAAATATTAAGAGTTGATGGGCACATCCATCACCCACAGTGTCCCTGCATCTTGGAAGAGTGTGTGTGAAAGCTGGGAGGCTTTGGCAGGGATGGATGCCCCAGCACTCACAGAGTGAGGGCTCCTGCAGGCAGGGCTGGTGGGAGCATGGAGAGGGGAGGTTGAAAGTTGGCCTCCTGTGGTGTTCAGTGTAATGCATAAAGGATCCTGGCTCACACTTGCCTGGTTGGGGCATAGAAATGGCTCTGGTTTGATGTTCAGGACATCTGTCTGCCAATGGTTGCTTTTTTATTTTCTTTTTCCATGGTGGTTGTTACTGTACATAAACAGTGGTAGATTTGGAAGAAATAACAGACTTGAGGAAAATAGACTTTATTAAAAAAGTAAAAGTAGCTCTTTTTAGCATCCAGTAACATGATTAATATGTAGATGTATGGGGATCCTTTCCCCCTCTTATGTCTTGGGGAGTTGGGGGGTGAGGAGACAACAGGAGAGGAGAAGAAACAAAAAGAAGGAAAAGTTGTCTTCTATTTGAGTATATAAAAAAGATGTGGTAAAGATATTTTGGGAGGCTTGGGAAATGATGAAAAGAAGAGGGAGGTAAGAAGCAATTGGTCAACAGGTACAAAGCTATAGTCAGTAGGAATAAATTCCGATGTTCTATTGCACAGAGGATTATAAGTAATGACAGCATATTGAATATTTCATAGTAGCTGGAAGCGAGGATTTTGAATGTTCTCACCACAAAGAATAAGTGTATAAATGTATGATATGATGAATATACTAAATACCTTATTTTGATTATTACATACTATATACATTATTGAAGCATTACACTATACCCCACAAACATGTACAATTATTATGCCTATTAAAAACTAAAATAATTAAAAAAGAGAATGCTTAGTGTGATGGTCGCAGTTCAAAGCTGAATGCTAAAACATTGTTTTGTCTGATGTATGACAAGAGGAAAATTTAAAATATAAATCTCACAGTCCTTTGGCTTAGATGGTGGTATTAAGACTTACATATAACTGGTATTGCTCAGTTGGCCACTTTGACTGATATGACATTATTTCAAATTTAAAAATTCTTTCTAGCTCTTCCACTAAAAGGCTCCTGTCTTCTTATACAACTCTTCTCTCCTTTGCCTCTCTATCCTAATTTTTTTTCTATATTTTCTCGTGTATGCTAAAGAACATCTGGCAACTATCCCTTCAGAGGCTTCTGTGATCCTGGATTAAGCAGTCTGTTACCCAGTCAACACCTCTTTGAGCTCTTTTTGATGCTCTGAAATTGGTTTTCCACAAATAGTTGTATTTGGAAATGCTGTGCGGTATAATTATTTGTAGGGGAAACATTTTAACATGACACAACCACAATGTAGAAAATGGAAATTAAGCTGAGTTGGTTCTGTCTCTTTCAAGTTCAAATTGCTAGATTTTCCTGGCTTGAACACAAAATGAAATCAAATTAAAGGGTCAGGGATGACAAGAAAGTTAAGAGGAGAACAAAGTCATTAGAAAGGGGAATGAAAACCAGCAATAAGACGAACAAATGCAGGGCTTTTCCATTTCGATGGTAAAGCATTCCAAGGGTCTATGGGGACTTTAAACATACAGTGGATCTTTTAAAATAAAATTTTATTTTGCTATAATTTTAGACAAATAGAAAAATTGTGAAGACAGCATAGTTTCTATATCCCCTTTACCCATCTTCTTCCAATGTTAACATCTTACAGTTTTATATTTTTAATGGTTATGATAAATATACATCTATTTTAGATGTCACCCTTTTTATATTATTAAAAGAAAATTAGGAAGAAAGAATGAAGTTTCTAACTTTATATTCTTGTTTACACTTTAAAATGTGCAATATCTTTTGAGGCTTCTAAGACCATTAGGTATGGTCTTTGTAATTTGGGGAGAGAGAATTGCCTTTTCACTCTTTCCTGTGCCCTAGCCTTTCTACAAGAAAAAAGGGAATAAGGCCTGTTTTGTGGCCCTGACCCCCTATTTTGTACCTTTTCCATTTGTTATAATTTATCCTCACTTCCACAGTTAAACCAAACAGCAAACAAACAGCAACAACAGAAGCAAACAAAACAAAAACAAAAACCACCAAAACCCTGATAGCTGCTTAAAGCAGATGTCCTTTCCAGGGTTACTTACATTTTATCAGGGATGCAAAACTTTATACCCAAGCTTCCCAAACTTATGAAAGTTACCATGACACTTTATCCTAGGAAATCACTTTGAATCTTTTCTTGGCAATTCTCACTATTTTCATATTTAAATGCACACGGAATTATTGTAGGGCATAATGTAAGATGTATGCATTTTGAAGGTAATATTTATCTTAATATGAGACTCTTTGGTGGTCTCTGGCAGTGGGCTGACCCCAGTGGTATAAGTTCAATCTACCTTGCCTTTATGATTAGTTAAATTGAAATAAAATGAAAAAAAGCACTGTGTTATGCTAATGGGCATAAAGTATACAAGTGAAATATTAGCACCAACCAGAACAAGTTCTCCATACTTTTAAAATTCATCTTCCCTTTTGATGATCATTAAAAGAAATTGCATACACACCCAGAGTCTGATTAACCTTCCCTTACAAGATATCATTGAATATGTACATTTTGACATTTGATAAATATTTGTTAAATTAGCAAATCAATGAAAAGATGGAGCATCATTTTGAAAAATGTGACCTTTCTTGCATCCTCTAAAGCTCCACCGGGGATGTTTCCTCCTGTTTTAGATAAGCCAGGCTATGCTGATCAGTCCCTCATGTTCTGGGCCTTGAACCAGGGGAAAAGGAATTGACTAGGTCAAAGTGCTGGGGTCTCTGAGATGAGGTCCTTCACCCTTTGAGCCTTGAGATTACAAGTCTAGTTTCTACTTATGATTTAGAAGTAATCAAATATCCCATGAATGTGTACTGTTGTAGCTGAAGAGCAAGTGTCCAGAGAAGGCAGTGGAGCTTGAGAAGAAAATGGGATGAGTCTGTGAGATCAGGATTCAAGCCTTGGCTGTACCATCTAACCCCATGTCTGCACTTCTCCCTTTAAGCCTTAATTTCCTAGTCTATAAAATGGGAATTGTCAGTGATGTATTGTGAGAACTACATGTAAGAGTGTGTTTAGCTTATGAGCTGGTTCTTGGACATTTTGCTCTCAGATCTGTTCCTTGTCGCCACTCGCCCTGTCTGCATGGCTGAGGGCTCAGCCCCTCCCTGCTGATGTTCTAGCTCTGCTTTCCAGCTGGATCTAGCCCGTGGGAGGCAGTGGAGGGAGATGGGAGAGTGTGGCTGCTGTGTTGCTCTGTGGTTCCAGCATGTGCAAGACAGGCCCACTGTGGCTCCAGCTCCTTCCATGACTCTGGGTGCTGGCAGTGCCTCCTCTCTATGCACCCCCAGTGTAGGAGTGCAGTGGCTGTTGCCAATCTTTAGTCTGCCTCACCATTCTCTCTTAGTGTCTCAGCCTTTCCAGCACCTGTGTATCCAACTCCCTGCATGAATCCCCTCTCTTTTAAACACATGGAGTGGCCTTTGTTTTCCTCATTGCACCATTCTCTATACAGTCTATTTCATAATCTAGCTGAGAGCCAAGGAGAGCTTCAGCAAGGCTTGCTGAGATAGGGATAGAAGGGAAGGAGACGTGTCAAAGAAGAGAGGCTCAGAGCACTGCTTGATTCTATAGAAGGGGGAAGATCAGGAGAAGTCCAGCACCTCTGATGGTGACCACTGCCACTGCTGGAGACGGGCTGTGGGAAGGGGAGCTGGTTTGGGGTAGAGGTAGGTGTTTGGTATAGAGCAAGTCAGAGGAGGCTGATTTCACAGTCTCACAGTCTCTGCACCCTTTGCCTTTCCCACTTAAGCGTCTTGCAGCTGCAGGAGTATTTCTGGAGTTGCCTTTCTCTCTTGGGAAAGGGTAAGAGAAAGTTCAGAGAAAAGAGAGGAGAGCCGGTGTCTGGCCCAGCAGGGAATGCCCTCTGGTGACTTGCTGGACCTGGAACACATCTCTCCAGTGCCACAGACTCCAGCCCTGTCTCTGTAACCTTTGTAGGGAGTGGGATGGGAGGCTGGTGGCTCAGAGCTCATTCACTGCCAGTTGGGTGGCAGCTCTTTACCAAAGGGACTGAGATGAGCAGGCTGTTCCTCTTCCCAGTGCAACATTTGCAAGAGGAGGGTTGTGGGAGGAGGTAAAAACTGACTTCCAAATGGCCTGCTGAAATGCAGAGACACTTTTGGACCAGTTTTTAGGTCTAGACTTAGTAAGCAAAACAGAAGATACTTGGGGTTTTGATTTCCCCATAAGTTAAGATAGTTCATAGTGGGGATGGTCAACACTGCTCCAGCATCCTGGAATCCACTTGCTCCATATACTGGAGCATTAGGAAAAATAATGATCTCCTAGGGAGAGATGATTTTGCATCTTTGGGAACAATATCTAGATATATTAAGACATGACCTCAGATGAAAAACAATCATAAAAACATTTTGGCAAATCAGAGAAAGCACATTATATGACATTCATGATGTTTTATATACATGTTGGGAAAGAGGGAAAGAGTCTAATAAATGAAGACAAACAGGAAACCCTTCCAAAACTCTCTTCCCAGATACTTTTTAGTCACGTTGTGCAGGTCGAAGGTTCTGGGAAGAAACAGCTAGTTCTCTGACCTGCCTTGTGCAAATATAACGTTTCCTGTTTTGTAGGAACTTGGGGCTGAAAAATGTGCAAACCAATGGATTTAAACTCTTTTTTTTTTTTTTTTGCAGTACGGGGGGTTGAACCCAGGGGCGTTCTACCTCCACGCTACACCCCTGGCCCTATTTTTTATACTTTATTTTGAAACCAGGTCTCACGAATTTGTGGAGGGCCTCACTAAGTAGAGAGAGAGAGAGAGCCGGAGAGAGAGAGAGAGAGAGAGAGAGAGAGCTGAGGCTGGCCGCGAACCCGGATCCTCCGGTCTCCGCCTTCCAAAGTACTGGGATTACAAGCGTGCTCCACCACGCCCAGCTAAACTCTTAAACTCATAATATTCACAAGGACTACTGGTCAAAGTGTGTGTGCGTGTGTGTGTGTGTGTGTGTGCATGTGTGCGTGTGTGTGTGTGTGTGTGTGCGTGTGCGTGTGTGTGTGCGCATGTGTGTGTGTGTGTGTGTGAGAGAGAGAGAGAGAGAGAAATTGTGAGACAGATCTATTCCAGATGTCCTTGGAGTGTCACATTATATCTAACTTCCAGATAATCTCTAGTTAATTCAATAATTGGTTCATTTGAATTTTAAATGCATCATTATCCTATAGTTTCCCAATCTTTTATTTTCTGTTTTTTTTCTACCTCTGAGTGAATTAGGTTTGGCTGGAGAAAACCATTCATGTCCTCTAAATTATGCTGAGGTGACGTGTGCCTCTCCTTGGATCACTGTTTACATTAATAAAGCCTTTTTATCTCACAACAACCTAGATAATATAAAATTAAAATCAACTGCTGACCTCAGGGAGCAGACAGATTTTTTTTGATAATGGTTGAATAGCCACCTTTACATCTCTTCCTTTCCCTTTTAATAAATGATGAAAGCTCCAGTGCTGTCATAAAATCACATTTATTTGTAGTGATAGGGATGAAGCTAATCCCTGTTTCTTCACCCTGATTGGCAATTGCACAAACACAATGGGACCTGACGTGCTGGCAGCCTCTGCTCATTATGGCTTTCCAACAACCTCCGAGCTCATGGCTGGAAGTCAAATGGGGTGGGCTGGTTCCAGGCAGGGGAAAAAAAAATTGGCTTTGGAGAGAAAGGGATTATTAAAATTTCCATATGAAATTTCCACCACTGCTTGGCTTCAGATTCAGTGGTAGTTACGCTAAGATGCCTCTGTTTCAATTTTGAAATGAAAAGCTTCCAAAGAAATGGAGAAAATTATTATAGACAACAACAACAACCAGTAACAATTTCAATGACACTTCCCTGTGTCATTCATCTCATTATTAATTACCTGCTAATTAAAAACAAAATAATGAAAAATTCTGGCAATAAAATATTGGCCTGTGAAGCCTTTCAGTTAAAGAATTCTTTTCCTATCCTTAAAATATCAAGTGGTTCTCCCACCTGAAAAGGATTGATTAGTTTTAACAATCATTGTAGACATCAGGGAAACGTGTAATGCTTTGTATGCAAACATCAGGTGGAACAAAGGCAGCTCTACTTACTCTCTCGAAGCCTCGGTTTCTTCATCTGCAGAGCAGGGATAATGAAACCACCACCAAGGCCTTTTAGAGAAAATAACGTGTGTGAAGAGTTTACACAACAGAAACCCTGGAACACAGATAAATAGTAGCTGTTTTTTAAAAAACACTTTGGTGCTATCTGCTTTTGTGACTCTGAGCATATGTCACTCTGCTTGTTGCGTTACTGAATTTTGTCTTCATGGAGCAGTCCTGAGTGGTGGTTGAGAACTCAGATTAGATAGACGTGTTGAAGTGCTGGGTGTTACTGACTCTCATTTGGACCCCTGGATACGACGCTCAGCACCTGCACAGCTTTAGCGAAAAATAAATCCCATTTCAATTAGTGCTTTCCACAATCCTTCATTTTGGCGTTTTGAATAAAAATAGAGGTTTATGCTTGAGGATATGCACACGTTGAGCTGCTGACTGAATCTGCACCTGGCATGTGTGGGTGCCCTGGTGACAACCCAGGGAGCTTTGCATTTCATTATCTTCTTGATCATAAGTAGCATGTAGCAGAACTAAACTTGTGAATCGTTCTAACAACTGCTCTTCTTAATGGAGATGAGACTCTCTTTATAGTTAATACTCTGTGGTTCTAAATTAGCATGCTTGATGTGACTGTATTCCTCTCAAACATTATTAAGCACTCATTTTACAGTGGAGAGGTTCATAATGTAAGCAGTCCTGGGAACACTGTGCTCCAGGCTCCTGGTGGTGCTGAGATGAGGAGAGGGAGGTGCTGCTGGAGATGTAATCAGGATGAGCTTCCTGGGGTGGGGAGAGATAAGAAGGAAAACAGCATTTATTGACTATATACCTGATGCTTTGCATATATTGTTTTGATTCTCAGTACATCTTCAAGGCATACTATCATGCCCATTTCATAGGCTCCAAGAGATGATTTGTCGGAGATCACAGGGTGAGAAGAAGAGCAGTATTAAAAGGAGAAGAAAAAAAAATCCCCACCAATTTTGTTTACTCAGTGTAGTTTGTGAAAATCCATCAAGATGTATATTTATAATCTGTGTGTTCTTCTGTATATATGGTATACTTCTATAGAAATTTATTTATAGAAACAAATAGGTCTGCCTGACTCAAAGTCTATGCTCTTTTCTATCACACTTCCCCCAAAGAAGCATATGATGGATGAAACTCCAAGTAATTTATGAGGAATTTCTTCTATCAGTCACAGCCAGGTATGGCCAGAAATAGTGCTACCCCTATTAACTAGACCTTGCTTTGAAAGACCTGAATATTTCCAAGGAAAGTGCCATGCAGAAAAGTATAACCTCCTAAAACTGAGGATGCATGCATGTTAGAAGATAATTCCAAAATAGTATTCTTAAAATGCAATAAGGGCTGGGGATGTAGCTCAGTGGTAGAACACTTGCTTAGTACATGTGAAGCTTTGAGTTCAATTCCTAGAACCACCAAAAACATAAAAATAAACTATAATTATAAAAAACTGCAATAAGCTTGTTGCAGAGTTATTCATAATAATGAAAAATCAGAAAAAAGGGAGTTCAATGAATGAACAGTATGGCTTAAATATATACTTTTATTGGTGCATTGTAGTTTCACATCATAATGTAGTTCAGAATAATAGGGACATACATATACACAGCATTTGGTGAGCTCCCCCCACCTCCCTCCCCTTCCCCATACATGATATTGAGATTGGCATTGATAATTTCACATATGTGCATAATGTCAATGAAGTGTTTCCTTCATTAATTCTCTGCCCCCACCCTCACCTAGACCCCCTCCATTGCTCCACTGGGGTTTTCCTCCATCATTTAAAGTCCCTCTTATATCCCAATTACTCCCTAACTTCCACATATGAGAGAAAATATTCTGTGACTGGCTAATCTCACTTAACATAATGTTCTCCAGGTTCATCCATTTTCCTGCAAATGACATAATTTTGTTCATCTTTATTGTTGAGTAGAATTTCATTGTGTGTCTATCCCATAATTTTGTAATCCATTCATCTGTTGATGGATACCTAGGTTGGTTCCATAATTTGGCTATTGTGAATTGTGCTGCTATAAACATGGATATGCATGTAACACTATAATATTCTGATAAAAATCTATTTTGAATGATGCCTGTGATATAGTGTGGAGCAAAAAAATGGTTATGGAATTGCACATAGAATGATGACATTTCTATAATTATTTTTTGTTCACATAATATGTTTGCATAAGCAAATGGCTGGAAAGATGTTTGCTAAAATACTAATAGTAGTATCTCTGTATTTTGCAATATTTGTTGAATTCCACTTTCCTTTTTATACCTTTTTTTTTTGTGGTACCGGGGATTGAACGCAGGGGTGTTCTACTTCCGTGCGACACCCCCAGTCCTATTTTTTATACTTTATTTTGAAATCAGGTCTCACGAAGTTGCGGAGGGCCTCACTAAGGAGAGAAAGAGAGAGAGAGAGACAGGGAGAGAGAGAGCGAGAAAGCTGAGGCTGGTCTCGAACCCGGATCCTCCGGTCTCCACCTCCCAAAGTACTGGGATTACAAGCATGCGCCACCACGCCTGGCTCTTTTTATACCTTTATGTATTGTTTGACATTGTTTTTCTACAATTCCATATGCAGAAATTTTAATTTTAAATAAAACAATTGCTTTTAGTGAAGGCTACATTCTGAATTAAGTATATGCCTTTTCAAGGTGTCGACCATGAAGGAGAGAACACTCATTATAGTGCATGAGTTTGACACATTGAAATAAAATTATATTACTTTATAGTCAAATCATAAGAAAGCATTTTCAGAGATAAAAGAGCAATTATATAAAATAGATACACACAATTACCAGATTGCTTGGATTACTTATCATTTAAAAATCATTTTGAAGGAAATAGTTTATGATATTTAAATAATAAAATATTCTAATTATATTCTATATAAGCAGGTTGCTTAACCTTCTGTTAGCAGATGCCACAGCAATCTGAGAGATAGCTGTTTTGCTTAAACAAATATATGTCTTTTTTTATTACATTTATTGGTGCATTGTAGTTATACATTTTGGTAAGTGTCAGCATATCAGAAGTATGCATGCACACATCCCTCAAATCCCATCCCATTCCCTCCCCCTTCCCTCCTTTCCCTGGTCAGCATAGTGATCGACTCTGATAAGTTTGTTTATATACATCATGTGCATTAGTGTATTTCCCTCTTTCCCCCTCCCGTCTCCCTCAGTTAGGTCACCTTCTTTGCTCAACTAAAGTTTTCTCCTTCTTTGTCTGGAGTTCCTTCTAAGTCCCATTCTCCCTAGCTTCCACATATTAGGGAGAACATCCGACTTTTCACTCTTTGTGATTTACTAATCTCGCTTAGCATAATGTTCTCCAGTGCCCTCCATTTCCCTGCAAATGATGTAATTTTGTTCTTCTTTATGGCTGCATAAAATTCCATTGTGTACATATCCCATAGTTTTGTGATCCATTCGTCTGTCGATGGACACCTTGGCTGGTTCCAAAGTTTGGCAATTGTGAATTGTGCAGCTATAAACATAGATACACATGCATTAGTCTAGTAGTTTGGTTTCAGTCCTTTTGGATAGATGCCTAGAAGTGGTATTTTATGGCTCAGTTTAAGAAATTCTCCATTCTCTTTAAATTTTGGTATAATCATTAAACTATATGATTATTTTACTTTGTTCTATTTCATTTTAGTGTCTCCCTTCCTTCACCCAGGCTGAATAAACACAGAAGTGAAATCATGCAGATTATACATTTATGCAAAAACAGATAATAGAGCAGGATATGACTTTCTCTTTTGCCTTTCTCTTATAGATTCTAAGGAACTCACATAAGAGGATCCTGAGTACATCTCTCTGTGGGTGTCATTAATATATGCTCTTTCATCACCTATAACCCTCAACACAAATCATGAGCTCTGGCTGAGTTATATAATTACTACCTCCTGAACAATTTGCAGTCCCTGCAACATTTGCCCCTTTTGGATAAGTAGGTCCCCTAATCTGCAATGCTGTCCCCTCCGTTGTCTGAATATATCCATCAGAAACCAACTAAGCTTTCAGGCTTCAGCAAACTGTTTTTTGAACACATACAACTATTAAAATGGACAGCATGGTCTGACACAATTCTCTTTATCATTTGTGAATTGATATGTATTAAAAGTCATAGGATATATAAAAATAAAATCAAAGATTTATATTTAACAAATACCATTTACTAAAAGAAGCATATGAGGCCACTAAGTAGCAGGGCTTTGGAGAACAGAACAATTCCTCTGTGCATGTATGAATGGGGAGCTAGTGTAGGAATTGGATAGCATAAATTACCTTACAGTGAAAATGTAGCAGCTCAGCTGGAATGGGGACCATCATCTGAGCTAGGCCTCATGATATTTAGAGTAAATTTGTGGGAAAAAATCTTCTCAATTCAGGATGGTTGATTAGAGGCACCTGGCACTCACCTGCTTCTCCATGAGATAGAATCAAAGCAACTGGAGAGCAGCTGTGCATCAAAGTGCATGACTGTGGGAGGATGCTGAGGCTCAGTAGTGGACAGCCAGAGACTGGGGGAAACCTGGAGACTTTGGGTTGTGGAAGAGGGTGAAACAGGGCACCTGCACCGATCACACTACAGTGCAGCAGAGGATGGGGCTAGAGGTGAAAGAAGGACAGTCCCAGCGAGCACCGGGATCACAGGAATCCACACCTTGCAGAAATGCATTCTAAACAGACAATAGACCTGGGATCTAATTAGCAAACTGGCTCTGGAGAAGTTCCCTGTACTTCCCAGCATATTTTCATGGCTCTGTAATAGGGAGCCATCTTGAGAGGGTCTTGTCTGAGCTTACTGCTCTGGCCCTACATTTTCCTGTCTCTCCATTGACAATGGTCCCTGTGGCAATGTTACTACATGGATCGGGGGCAGCTGCCTTGACAGTCAGTTTGATCCCAAAGAGAGCCTCTGACACAAACCTGCTGAGAATCATATGTGGTGGGAAATGAGACTACCATGCTTAAGACAACGGAGGACACATCTGCTTTAAAGCCGCTGTTCAGGAAGCCAGCCACAGGAGTCTGGGGGAATGAGCATTCATGTGTGATGTCATGTGAGAGCTGTCTCAGAACACCAGAGTCATGAGTCTTGGGCAGTGGATTGCCCCCCGTGGGACCTGCCGCCACCACACACCCAGTACAGATAGTTGCAACTCTATGGCCTCTCTATGCCCTCCATGCCCTTGGAATGTGCAGCGTGAAAGGCACTGGAACCCCTGACATGCTGCAACATCAGCATCTGCCTCACTCTTAGAGTGTGCACACCCAATAAATGTGGAGTGAGTCTTTGCCTGGGGAGCTCTGAGTTCTGCCCTAGCTCATTTTGGAGTGCAGGGAAGCTGAGAGGTATTGCAGTTTGCTCTGGCCACAAACTACAAACCCTCCTGCTGGTCACCTGGGTAGCAAACAAGAAGAAAGAAGAAAAAAGAAGAAGAAAGAAGAAAGAAGAGGAAGAAAAAGACCCTTAGACTTTACTCTCTATGATTAGCATAGGTGTGATCATCTAAGAATGCTTGCACAATTGAGCACTTTGGCAGAAAGAAAATTTTTACTGTTCACTAATTTAGCAATGTAGCAGGGCACAAAAATAACAAAAATCAGTAGGTTTTCAATATACCAATAATGAGTTTGCTGAGAAATAAATCAGGAAAGCAATCCCATTCACAGTAGCCTTAAAAAGTAAAATACTTAAGAATAAACCTAACCAAGGAAGGGCAAGACCTCTCTCTACAATGAAAATTACAAAACACTGAAGAAAAAAATTGAGGAAGACACTAGAAGATAGAAAACCTTCCCGTGTTTAAGGCCGGGTGTGGTGGCGCACGCTTGTAATCCCAGTACTTTGGGAGGCGGAGACCGGAGGATCCCGGTTCGCGGCCAGCCTCAGCTCTCTCGCTCCCTGTCTCTCTCTCTCTCTCTCTCCTTAGTGAGGCCCTCCGCAACTTCGTGAGACCCGGTTTCAACTTCCCGTGTTTATGGATTGGGAGAGTTAATGTTAAAATGGCTACACCACTGAAAGCAATCTAGATTCAATACAATCCCCATAAAAATACTAGTGATGTTCTTCACAGAACTAGAAAAAAAAAATCTTAAAATCCATATAGAAGCACAAAATACCCCAAATAGCCAAAGCAAACATGAGCAAAAAGACAAATGCTGCAGGCATCACAATCCCTGATTTCAAAATATACTACAGAGCCATTGTAACAACAACAAAAACAACAAAGCTTGGTATTGGCATAAAGACAGAAACATAGACTAGTGGGTTAGAGTACAGGATGTAGAAATAAACCCACACATCAAAAGCCAACTGATTATTGACAAAGGTGCCAAAAATATATGTTGGAGAAAAGAGCCTCTTCAACAAATGGTACTTGGAAAACTGTATGTCCACACACATAAGATTGAAACTATACTCCTGTCTCTCACCCTCTATAAAAATCAACTCAAAATGGATCAAAGACTTCAATGTAAGACCTGAAACTTTGAAACTACTAGAAGAAAACATAGGGGAAGGCACTTTAAGATATTTACACAAGCAATGATTTGCTGAATAGGACTCCAGTAGTTCAGAACACAAAAGTAAGAATTGACAAATGTGATTACATCAAATTAAAAAGCTTCCACACAGCAAAAGAAACAACAGAGTGAAGAGACTGCCTACACAATGGAAGAAAATATTTGCCAGCTACTCATCTGACAGAGGATTAATATCCAGAATACATAAAGAACTCAAAAACTTAATAAAAAAACAAGTAATACAATAAAAAAGCAAATGATCTGAACAGATGCTTCTCAAAAGAAGTAGTGCAAATGGCCAATAAATACATGAAAAATGCTCAGTATCTTTAGCCTTCAAGTAAATGCAAATCAAAACTACACTGAGATTCCATCTCATTCCAGTCAGAATGTCTGTTCTCAAAAACAAAAACAAAATCCAACAAATGCTGGGAAGGATGTAGATAAAAGGAACACTTATATGTTGTTGGGGATGTAAAATAGTACAGCTACTATGGAAAACAGTATGGAGATTCTCAAAATATTAAATAGAGATACCATATCTAGTTATAAAAATCAGGGATTGTGATGCCTCCAGCATTGGTATTTTTGCTCATGTTTGCTTTGGCTAGTTGGGGGTATTTTGTGCTTCCATATGAATTTTAAGATCTAACTATAACTCTCCTGTGTATTTATCCATAAGAAATAAAGTCAGCAAACAAACGAGATACCTGCATACTCTTGTTTATTGAGGCATTTCTTTATTTATTAACAATAGCCAAGATATGGAATTAGCCTAAGTGCCCATCAACAGATGAATGGATAAGGGAAATATGGTATGTATATATATACATATATGTGACAGAGTATTACTCAGCCATAAAGAAGAATGAAATCATGTTCGTAGGAAAATAGATGGAACTGGAGGGATATCATGTTAAGTAAAATAAGCCAGACTTGGGACAAGTATGAGATGTTTTATCTCATATGTGGCAACAAAAAATAGAAGAAGAAGAAGAAGAAGAAGAAGACAACAACAACAACAACAACAACAACAACACCTGGAAGTAGAAGGATTAAGGAAGGCAAAGAGTCTGACCAGGGGAAGCGAGGAAAGAAAGGAGGGCAAGAGAATGTAGAAGGGAATGTGAACATGATCACAGTACCATATATATGTATGTATAGAAATGTCACAGTGAAGCTCATCAATTTGTATAATTAATATGCATTAATTTTAATAAAAAAATTTGAGGAGTCAGGATTTTTTTCTGGAAAATTTAGTTGTTTATTTCCATATATTACCAGTAATTTTTTAAAATTTTATTTTCATTTTTATATGCTTTTATTGGTCCATTTTAGTCTCACATCATAATGTAAATCATGTTGACAGTGACATACATGCACACAGTACTTGGTGACCCCCTCCTCTGGCTTCTCCCTATCTTCCCACTTCTCCCTGCAGAGTACTGAGACTGACATTGTATGACCAGTAAATTTGATTTTTGTATTGTATGTTTTATATATTATGAAGTAGGACCAACAATGTCTGATAGACATCATCTCTTTTCCTTAGGCATTTCATTTGGGGAGAGAAGAATACTTTGCTTGCCAGAGAAAGAGTCTGGGTGTAGTTAGAAGAAAGTATTTTCACAGAGGGAGGAGCTGAGTGAGGATGAAAGAGGGGGATTGGAGTCATTGATATGGCTGTTGGCTAAGATCCTACCTCCTCCACCCAGGACACACATGCTCAGAGTCTTAAGTAAAATCATGAAGTTTATTTATGTGTGGGTTTCTAAGGAAATTGGGGGTGTTCTGAATGTTATGTTTTACATTCAGGGACCTTTTAGGATAGAGGTTCCCAGGTAAACAGGAGCAGGAGACAGAGAGCATCCTGAGAGCCTTCATGTTGTGGGGACTCCAGAAAGGCATGTGGTCAGGGGAGCCTTGGGCTGGCATGGGCCATGGAATTGGAGCCAAACTGTGCTGCACCCAATCTCCGAGTGTGTCGAGGTTGGCAGAGCTGAGCAGGATGCCTGGCTGCTTGTGATGTTATGGGCAGTTGGGTGCCCCCTCCCCATGTACACGTGTAGGGGTGACATGTGCTGTGGACAGCACACAGATATCTGATATCCTTCTGGATTTCAGTCCTCTGGAAAGGACCACTATTCAGCTTTTCTCACCTCTGTTTCCTTAAAAATGAAGAAAGCAGAAACCACCATTCCATTTAAAATGCACAGAAATAAACCCTTGATGTTCTGTCCATTCACTTCCTGCCATCTTCAGAGCAGAAAGATGTATTATCTTAGTGGCCATGGTAAGGAGAGTGGATCTAATTTCAGTACTCAGCATAAAATATATCTAATTTTGATGAAGGCACCTGAATTTGTGAGTCAGATATTTTTGTGACAAGTCACTACAGATGTCAAATTTACATATAAACCCCTGAGTCTGGGGACTGTGGAACATTCTTTTTTTTTTTTTTTTTTTTTTTTTGCTGTACCAGGGATTGAACCCAGGGGCGTTTTACCTCCGAGCTACACACCCGGCCCTATTTTTTCATACTTTATTTTGAAACCGGGTCTCACGAAGTTGCGGGGGGCCTCACAGCTGAGGCTGGCCGTGAACCCAGATCCTCTGGTCTCTGCCTCCCAAGTACTGGGATTACAAATGTGTGCCACCACACCCAGCTCTGTGGAACATTCTAATGTTAAACACGTTCCCGCTCAAATGAACTGCTTGTTGGATTGGCCTCAGCTTGAGCTTCCCTGCCGAGCTGCCACAGTGGTTGTGCATGAGCGGGAACATTTCAATCCTGCAGTTCACCCGCTTGCTGTCAATTTGTCCATAGAGACAGTTTATGGGAATGCAAGGACATGGGCATGCTCTTGAAATTTTTTATTTTTACTTTTTGGTGGTGGTACTGGGGATTGAACCCCAGGGCATTCTATCTCTGAGCTACACCCCCAGTCCTATTTTATTTTTTGTTTGGAAACAGGGTCTCACTAGGTTGCTGAGAGTCTTGCCATGTTGCTGAGGCTGTCCTCAAACCTGCAATCCTCCTGTCTCAGCCTCCTAAATTATGGTATTACAGGCGTGTGCCACCACACCTGGTTTCTTGAAATCCTAATGAATTCTTTCCTTTCCTTACTTCCCACCTACCCTCCAAACAGAATGTTTTGATTAAAACATTTCAAGTTTATATCTTATAAATTATTAGATTTAATTGAGCAGAGCCTTCTATGTTTGCATTACTATTTGTTTAAAAAATAATCTTGAATTGTTTGTTCTAAGACAATGGTAGATTTCATTTCCCAAGTGACTTGAAAAATCACTTTCTTGTGTCACCTTCTCTAGGTTATCATCAAGTAAAATGAACATAAGGAATATTAATAGAATTGTGTCAGACCGATGCACTGATATCCATGTATCAAATGTGGTTATTAGTGGCCAACAACCTGTAATCCCAGTACTTGGGAGGCCGAGACAGAAGGATTGCAGGTTTGAGGCCAGAGCACAGGAACTTAGTGAGACCATGTTTAAAAAAAAATAAAAATAAGAGACAAAAAGGACTGGGGGTATAGCTCAGTGGTAAAATGCCCCTGGGTTCAATTGCCAGTACCTCAAAAAAATACTGTGATTATTAGCAAAAAGTATTTATCAATGCTAATAAGTCAGCAACTCTATGGAACTTAAATAGAAACTTTCTCAGTAAGCTACTTTTGAGGTGAACAAATCTTAATTGGAAGTACGGATGGCAAATTTGACCAAATCGAGTGTGATGATTAGCACTGGAAATGTCCCATTGTGGAACTCTAGTTCCATCTGCTCTTGAAAATGATTACATGTATTTATAGTTAGGGATTCAGTGTGTGGCAGTGGATTAGACATGAAAGGAATCGTCGCTGAAAGCCACCGGTCATGGCCGGTGTAAGGAAAGTGAAATTCATATCTAGAACCTGTACTTTGCTCTTAGTAACTTTCCATACATTTATATCCTGCAGGTAGAATTTCTGTTGTTTCTTGAACATTAGGAAGGGCTTGAATTGCAAATACTATTTTCCAGTACAATTTGTGCTACCTATGTATTATAATGGGGTGTTTACCATGTGAATCCTCTGCAGTGGCCTGGAAGGAGGTTAGGCAGGAGAGGGGACAGTGCTATTGAAGAGGGGAGGGTGGGAAGGGAGTGAGAGGGACACTGATGCAGGGCAGGGGAAAGGGGAGACCCCGGGTTAGGAATTTCAGGCTCTCCTCGTTGCCAGTGCATTATTAAGGACAATGGCACCTTGATTCTTGCTGTTCTATTCCATAAGCTCTGCATGATCCTGAAGGAGAATGCCTTTCACCCTGTCTAGCATGGCAGTGGTTGGACTTTAATAAATGACAGTGCTCTTCCTCTTCGACTGAGGACATTGGATTGTAACTACAATCCATTACCCAGAAATTGGAATCATCTAGACTCTGGCAAGACTCTGGAGCCTCTGTTCAGGAATCAAAGTGGAGATTAAAAGGAAGCCCCAAACTGCTCCAAACCAGTCCTTCAGGTTATTTATTTGCCTCACTTGCATGTAACTATTTTTTTGAAATGGCAAAGATGATCCTTTCTGATAAATTTTGTGCATTAAAAAAAACAAGTTTTAGCTGTACAAGGAGAATTTCAGATTTATATACAACTGTTGTGATGAATTCTTTCATGAAGGAAGAAATCCTTTATAATGCAAATAGAGCTTTATTAATTTCTCTACAGTGAACGGATATTGGACTTTCCCCAAAGTTGCCTCCAATGCTTCATAACTGTATGAATCTCTGTAACCCTAGAATTCTATTAATTTTCTAGAACTGCTTATCTAAAGCAGTCTTTCTTAATACTTGTAAAGCAGTGACACATTATTTTTCTTGATTTTTGATAATCTTCCTCTTCTTCCTAAATAATAGAATGAAATTAAAATGTTGAAAAAATATGGCTTTAATATGGAGATATTCTTAATATGAAGTGAAGCATCCTGTAATTAAATGCAATATCTACTTTTTGATGAACCCACAAAGTTGAATATCCCGATTTGGTGCAATGTTTTCAAATTTTCCTGACCACATCAAGTAGGGGAAGGGTATCATTTGCTAAAGCTATATATTCTTGGGCCCTACCTCTGACCTACTAAATAAGATGGGTAGGGTCTGGAAATATATTATTTTAATTAAACTCTCTGAGGTGATTTTTATGAACAGGATTGGGACCAGCGATATAATGCTGAAAAACTTTAGGGTGCATTGGAATCACCTTGTCTTATGAAACCCCACATTTCTGAACCATATCCTCAGATTCAGTGGGTCTGGGTTGGGGAACCCATTTTTAATAAGGTTCCTGGTGACACTGCTGCTACAAGTGGAGAATTCACACTTTGGGAACCACCAATGTGCTGGAAAGAATGTAACTTTGAGACCAGGCATGTCTGGATCCCAATCCCATTTTATGTCTGGAAAGCTTTAGTATAGTAACTTAATAACCTTGAACATTTTTCTCTTCTTTCTCTAGTTTAATTTTTCCACATATACTTAAATAAATGTATATGGCCATATGCATATATTATACTTGTGAGCTCAGCAATGTGGGGTGTCATAAGTGATTCTGATGCACCCCAAAGTTTCATAGCACTTCAGCACTGTTCCCAAACTTACCTACCATAAAAATCACTTGTGATAGCTTATTAAAATAATGTATTTCCAGGTCCTACCCATTGATCAGTAGGTCAGAGGGGTAACTCAGGAATATATCATGCTCAGGAAATGCAATAAAAGCTACATTGGACTAATGTGGAGTACAGATAGAAATTGGTAAGGAAGAGGCAGACATGAAAGCAAAGGGGAGACTGATAAGTGGATATAAGAGAGGGTGAGTGGTCCACGAAGTAAGAACTGTGTGCTGGAATAAGAAGATTCTAGAAAGATAACCTAATCTGAAGCCAACTCAAGAATACAAACTGAATTTATTAAAAGTCAGGCTGGCTTAACTTCGTGAGGAGAAGAGAAAGGTCACTTGCCTGCATGAGCATGATGACATTGATTAATTTGAATGTTTTCTCTGAATCATTAGTGTTAAGATTCTGAAAGTTTAGATATGAAAGAGAAGAAAATAATGTTGAACTGGAAATGCCCATCATCTAAGAGCAGTGCCCCATGTCAGTCGAGGATTTAATCATTGCTATTTGTTCTCCTTAGACACATGACTAGACTAATGGCATATTTGTAAGTTTAGTTGAGTTCTAAGAAAGAAATATACCTATAACATTGGGGTTTCAAAACTATATGTATATGTAGACTTTGTTCCATTAGCTTTTCATGGAAGTCAAACTTTTTTTCTCTCATGATTTAGAAATAAACACCAATTTGGGTGTAAGAATACAATATTGACATAAAAGTTCTACATTATTTAGAGAGTGTTTTCGTGGAATTTAACTCATGGATAGTGATTAGGGGCAAGAACCCAGAAGTCAGATGCCTGGGTTCAAATCTTGCTTCCACCTCTTAGGGTACTTAGCTCAGTGCCTGTCCCATAGTAATGCTCAATAAGCTAATAGTAACTACAGAACATAGTTATGGGATTTTGACAAGCTTTTATTCAATAAATATTTATCCAGTGCTTACGTGATGCCACTCACAGTCCCAGGTGGGGGGACATCTGCTCTCAAACTCTGGGAGACAGGCAATAAACAACCTATGAATAAGAAAATTAATATAATAATACTGGGTGCTAAATATGGAGCAATTAGCAAAATAAAAACAAAGTCCAGTACAGTGCCTACAATGCCAGTTTGTTCACAAGTGGCATATAACTAGAGAAAACTCTAGTCAGGTTACTACTGCTTTAATTATTAGATTGGGTTCCTTAGCTAAATGATTAAACAGAGCTTAATTTGCACCTTTATAAGAAGTTTATTTCTGTTCTCTCTTAGGCATTAATAGATTTGGTCCATGTTATCACTGCAAATAATAGTGAGCTTTCTGTTTTTATTCTCTATTTGATAGGATTGCATTTAAAACTTGTCCACAATTAAAATGTATTGTTTACTTTATAATTTCCTAGGAATTCCATTATTTATAATTTAATAATTTTCATTTTGTTGAGGACAGATTTGACTCCACAATCTAGGAAGCTATTGATTCTTACTAACCTCACTGTTTTTATAGTTTTATTATGTTTGGAATTTTAAGTAAAATTTGTTTCCTGGGTCAAAAGGAGAGCACAATTTTAGCTTTGCGAAAATATTCCAAAAGTGCATTAATTATTAACCATGATTCATCTATGACTTTACTTTCTTCTAAAGGATTACAACTAATTTAAAGCAAAAATGATTATAACTAATTTAAAGCAAAGACTTTCTTTCAGTCTATGTTTTGTAGACAAAGGAGTACTCATTTGTCCTCTAGCAAATGAATTGTTGAAACAAATAATTTTGGTGGACCATTTGGTATAGGACAGATTATGAAGGCAGAAACATTAGTGGATTGGGCAGAATTCTTTCTGTGACACATAGAAGACATTATCATTGTTCCTGCTCCAAAGTCTACTCACCTGGAGGATTTTTATTATCTGTAGCATACTTCAGAATGGACAGATTTGCCTATTTGAATATTGAGAACTAAAGGAGCCCCATGAAGCTCAAAAATTAGGGGCAAAAGTAGCATAGTGATGACAATAAAACACAGTCTTAGAAAATTTAATGTAGATATGATAAATATGAAAGAACCAGTGTCATATATGTCATATAGGATACATAAAGTGCCATGCCTAGGAGCCTTGGGCCCATCTTTTCACTGCACTTAGCCCTGGGCTCACCATTAGTGATTTGTCCAGGTAAGTAAAATGCTTGGTTCTGTGCTTGTGTCTGCGTAGATAACTTAAGCTTCATAATAGGATTCATGAGGAAAATGCAAGGCATTAAGATTTTGAAATGCAAAATAAGACTGAGGGGCAACAAAAGTTTGGTGCTCAAGAACAAAGACGATGCATCTATGCACATATTCACCACACTGTAGAGAGTGGTGGACATGCTCAATATCTAAGATTAGGACAGAGAGATGCTCACTAATCATTCTAAGGAAGAAGGAACTTTTAGGGAGTCAGAACAATATAAAGAGAAATTTTACATCTTCTTCGAGGCCATTCCTTTCTGGATGGACTTAGGTGTCACCTTGCCAAAAAAAACGTTAGGAGACTTTGTTAGAAAACTTTCTTCTTTGGTTTAAAAACTTCTATAGTCCAAAGATACTCTCAGTCCAGGATGGGTACAACAAATCACCTTTCTAGTCTGAATGAATAGAGAAAGATTTCAGTGGAAATCTTGCTAATCTAATTCTTCTTACAGTGTTCCCTCCACCAATTGCTTGATAAATGTCAATTATGAAATATTATATAATAAAAATGAGTTAAGTTATTTACATTTAGACTCATGGGAAAAAAAGCTTTTCCCATATCCTTTAGAATAGTTTTTAAAACCTCTCCAAATATTTGATGTGTAAATGACTCATTGTTTTTTCACCCTATTTGTGTATGTTTCTTTTGTCATTCATAAAAGGGTTGTGTTATTTGGCTTTATACAAGGATGCCGATTGAGCACCTGCAAATGTTTGCTTTATTGCCATTGAAAGAGAAGAGAGAAAATGATTTGTTTCACTGACAGTGAATGATTGCATGTGTTTGGGGCTGTTAAATAATTTAATAGAACTTATAGGGTCTGTTTTCCCTTGATTAGACTGTACGCAAATATCATTCTCTGCTTCATTTTGGATACAAACCAAGAGGAAAGACATCTTTTAATTTGTTGTTTGCCAATTTGGGCATTAATAAAACACCCAGGGACTTTATATTATGCCTTCTTAACATTTAAATTTAAATCTGAGGCAAGGGAAGAGATTGTTATAAACCATTTTGTTTTTAAATAACTTATTCATTTTAAACTATACAGCAGTAGCAATTATACCAAATTGCTAATTATACTAAATATTAGAGAGTTCTGTATTATGAGTGAGATTTTCAAAGAATATGAATTTTTTTTTGTTTTGGGGATTGAACCTAGGGGCATTCTACCTCTGAGCTACATCCCCAGTCTTTTTAATTTTTTTAATTTAGTTTTTATTTTTATTTATTTATTTATTTTTTTGCGGCACCGGGGATTGAACCCAGGGGAGTTCTACCTCCACGCTACACCCCCGGCCCTATTTTTTATACTTTATTTTGAAACTGGGTCTCACGAAGTTGCGGAGGGCCTCACTAAGTAGAGAGAGAGAGAGAGAGAGAGAGAGAGAGAGAGCGCTGAAGCTGGCCGCGAACTCAGATCCTCCGGTCTCTGCCTCCCAAAGTACTGGGATTACAAGCGTGTGCCACCATGCCCGGCTTAATTTTTTTTATTTTGAAATAGGGTCTTGCTGAAGAGTTGAGCATGGTGGTGCATACTTGTAATCCCAGCACTTGGGAGGCTGAGACAGAAGAATCACAGGTTTGAGGACAGCCTCAGTAAGTAGTGAGACTCTCACCTACCTAGTGAGACCCTGTTTCAAAAAATAAAAATAAAATAGGGCTGGAGGTATAGCTCAAAGGTAGAATTCCCCTGGGTTCAATCCCCAGTACCACACACACAAAAAAAAAAAAAAAAGAAAAGAAAAAGAGAAAGAAATAGGGTCTTGCTAAGTTGCTGAGGCTGGCCTCAAACCTGTGACCCTCCTGTCTCAGCCTCCCAAGTACTGGGATTACAGGTGTGCGCCACCACGCCCAGATATAATATGATATATTTAGTGGAAATTCTGAGTTTACTGATGTCACTATAAATTCATGATAACTTACAGCCAGACAGAACCTCAACAATGCTGGATACTCACTTCTCTAGGAAGTCACTCTCTGGCGGTCTGCAGGGATCATATCATCCTGTTTCAGTCAAGATGCTTTTGCTTGTGGTGTCACAATCCAGCTCATCTGATCTCAAACAAAAAAGAGGTACTGGCTCACTAACCGCTAAGTCTGGGAGTATCTAGCTGAATCCAGGACAACAACATGTCATCGGAAACCCTCGGCTCTGTGTTCCTCAGGGTTGCTTCTAGATGAGATCAAGATGGACACCAGTAGGTCCAGACTTACCTCTGACCTTCTTATGAGCCCCAGAGGAAGCCCCTTTCCCAGGGTCTTCTCCATTACCAGCAGTTTCAGAGAAGTCTTTATATACTTTTATTGGTGCATTATAGTCTCACATCATAATGAAGTTCAGAGTGACGGGGACATACATGCACACAGCACTTGATGAGCATCCCCCCAGCTCCCACCCCTCTCTCTCCCCTTCCCCATACACGACATTGAGATTGACACTGATAATTTCACATCTGTATGTAATGTCAGTGGAAGTGTTTCCTTTATTAATTCTCCCTCCTCCCCTGCCACCACCCTCCTCTGGACCCCCTCCCTCCCTCCAGTGGGGTTTCTGCTCCATTATCTAAAACCCCTCTTGTATCCTGATTTCTCCCTAGCTTCCACATATGAGAGAGAACATGACCCTTCACTTTCTGAGACTGGCTAATCTCACTTATTAGAATGTTTTCCAAGTCCATCCATTTTCCTGTAAATGACATAATTTTTTTATTGCTGAGTAAAATTCCATCCTGTGTATATTCCATAATTCTGTAATCCATTCATCTGTTGATGGACACCTAGGTTAGCTCCATGATTTGGTTATTGTGAATTGTGAGAAATTTTAGAGATAAAATAGAAGCCACCAGGTAAGAATTCTCCTATTTTACCATGACTCCTTCCTATCACCCACTGATTGTTGCAGTCATCCTCTTCTCCCTCATATTACAATGGAGGAAGGATTTCTATTATCAAAGGTAGATGAGCTCTGATCTTCTCTCTCTTCTCAGCTGTCCCTTCTGTGTCTTTATCTTCAATTGCCCTGTGTTCTCTCCCCTTAGTACAACAGCAAAAACAGATACAAAAAAAAAAAAAAACCCTGTTGATTGATGTCCTTCTCCATCCATTGCCTTGTCTCTTAACTCTCCTTCTCAGCCACATTTTCACCAACCATTCTCCATACATTCATTGTTTAGTCTGTTACTTTCTGCTCTCCACAGCCACCACTTCATCCCTCCGTGGATACACCTCTTAGGTCACCAATGGCATTTATATTATCAAACCTAGTGGGCACTTTTCTTCATCTCACTAGACCTTTCCTGCCTTTCACACTCTGACCACCCTTGCCTTTTTTGCAATGTTCTCTTCTCTTAGCTGGCATGACAGCATCCTCTATAGTTTCCTCCTGTTGTTTCAGCTTTTATTTTCCATCTTCTTTGTTGACGTGTCTTCTTCTAACTGAAGTCAAATTGTTATTCTTTCCTGAAGATCAGTGCTAGGTACTCTTCTCTTCTTACATTATTTCATCCAGTCCTATAGTTTCAGATACAGCTAATAATCTGACAGTTCCTAAATCCCCAATATACATCTTAGACCCAGATGTCTAGCCTGAGATCTAGTTCCTTATTTGCATTGCATTCCGATTACTCCAGAGCCATTCACAAAGCTTCTCCATCTCTAGTATTTTCTATGTCTACAAGTGGCTCCTTCAGCTTCTCAGTTGTTCAAATTAGAGAACTGGGGTTCATCCATGGTAGCCCCTTCTCCCTCTCCTCTTTGCCCCCACTCCAACTCATCAATAGGTCTTCAAATAAACCCACCTTTTTCTTGTTCTCATCACAGTTCACCATACACTGATCTCTCCTGCAATCACCATCTCAGTGGTCTCCCCTTTATATCACCAAACCCACTGTTTAGTAGCTATATATATATATTTTTAAATGTAAGAACTTTAACCTCTCTTCCTTAAAACCTCCATAAAATAAACTCCAGATTTCTCTAAAATGTCATTCAAAGCTTCTCCTTTCCTACCAGTCTGGCTTCTAATAGACCCTCCAGCTCCATCTCACTTTTTCTTCCTCTCACTGTGCATTTGCTAAATGGCCTGCCTTTAGTGTAGTGGCCTTGGAGTCTTCCTCTGTTATTTCTTCTGCATGGAATTTTCCACACTGTTAGCCTGGAAATTTGCCTATCTTAAATGTAAGTTCCTTAGAAGACCCAGGGAATCCTACCCTAATCTAAATTAGCTCCCCTATACCTAAAATACCTATATTTTCCTTCAGAGAATTTCTTACAGTTTTTAATTACCTGTGTTAGGTGATTACCTTTTAATGTATCATTCTACTACAGGTGCCATTACAGTACATCGACTGTATACCCAGCTCAGTGTTTGTACTCAGTTGGGATACTATACTATATCAATGTACATTGAAAGAATTTCAAATATTTGAAGTCATGAGTTTTCCATGTTCTGAGGGGGGCATTATTTTTTTTACCCGAGGTTGTGTTTTATTTTTTTATAATGTGCTTTTATTGGTGCATTATAGTCTCACATCATAATGTAAATCATGTTAACAGTGACGCACATGCACACAACACTTGGTGAACCCCTGTCCCAAGTTGCCAAGTGATATAACACTATTGGGAAGAGATAACTAGTGAGAGAGCTCCTTTGATTCAACATTCAATAGCTGTAAAACTTGCATTCCACACTGTGGTGAAGGGTGAGAAAATACACTGGAACTAGAAAAATATAGCAGTAAAATACATAGGTCATGTAAGCTTATGGAAAGAAATTCAACCAGAAATAGGAATATGTGGGTTTGGCATCTAACTGCCACTGATTTATGTTTTTGGCACATTGCTCAGTCTTCTAATGTCCTGGATTTTCTCATCTTTAAAATCTTACAGAGATCTCATGAGCAAACAAATATGGAAGCCCTTTGAAAGGTATAAAGCTGCTTAGAAATGTGAGATACTCTTACCCTCCTTATTTTGACTTTTCAAAAAAATGAGCATAAGCCAGGCATGGTGGCGCACGCTTGTAATCCCAGTACTTGGGAGGCTGAGACCGGAGGATCCGGGTTCGCGGCCAAATCGCGACAGCTACTTACTGAGGCTCTCGGCAACTTAGTGAGACCCTGTTTCTAAATAAAGAATAAAAAATAGGACTGGGGGTGTAGCTTGAAGGTAGAATGCCTCTGGGTTCAATCCCAGTACCGCAAAATAAATAAATAAATAAATAAAAAATGAGCATAAAGTGATTTTACTTGGAGGTTCTTAAAATAATAACAAACATAGTCATTCTCATAGATAGAACTAGGTGTCACTTTCCCTCAATTCATACAAGTTGTTATGAAGAAACCACCTAGGGATGGTAATATGAAAATAAGTAAGTACAGTGAATTCATTATGGATTTCCTTTTTAATTTTTTACAAGCTTCCCTGATAGCAATGCTAACCAAGTTTAAATATGCTGAGGCGTCAAGTCTCTTTCTGAGAGATTAACTAGAGATTAGTGCCTAAGCTATTTGTAAATTACTATACTTTTTCACTGCAAAGTGTTTAGTGGGAATGCTGCTTTAGGAACATGATTATAGATTATAAATGGTTTCATTAAGTACTTTATTCCCCTGTCATTCTACCAGTTCTATAGTAACAAATGACTTTAATATTCTTTTTACTGATAATTTAAATGAAATCTAGAAGATGAAACATTATTTTGAAACAAGTTTAATTTAATTGACCCAGCATGGCTTGGAACCCTTGCTGCCCATGATCCTTTCATGATTAAGTACTAAAGAAAAATCTGTAATATGACTATCTTTATTTCTACACCATGGGATTCACACTCCTGGGGATAAAATATTCTTTTAGAGGATATTAGTATATGTATTAGAAATTTCTCCTCTCAGGGGTTGTGCCAGTCAATTTCATCAACAAATGGGAATTCAAAGCCCTTTAGTAAAATTAATAAGCTTATGTAATGAAAGAATCCCCACAATTCAAATTGTGTGTTAAATATCTTTGTGTTCCAACAAATTGACAGCCTAGAGAGAGGTATGTATTAATTTATAGTTCTGCACAAGCTGCACAAGTCTGTGATATTCACCTAATTTTTAAAACTGCTAAGATGAGCAAGCATAACCATTTCAAATTTCATAGGATTTTGTAAACTTCTCTCAGTGCCAAGAATGCAAGCCACCTGGCAGGGATTTTTTTTTATGAAGTAATCCAACACTTAAGAGTATGTACCAGAATTGAATGTTAGTATTTTGACTGAATTTGGCTTTGGCTTCAATTCATGTGGGCTATGACAGCATTTATCATCTAGTTACCATTTCCTATTTCTTTCTCATGCTGCAGATTATATTCTAAGAGGCAGCAATCCTGGTGGTCATTGAGCAGTTTTAGTTTGCTTTAGTATATTGACAATTGCTCTTTTCCTGAGAGTGAAAAAAATGGTGTAGGAAAATATTTGCTTATGTAACCTACATTACAGGTAGAATATTGATGTCATTGATTCAATGTCCTAAGATTCAGAAGTTAAATGGAGAGAGTACAATTGGCAGAAACATGTTTGATGTGGCAGGGATGGACAGGAATATTTTGTGGGAGGGATTAGTTGAGTTTAGATAAGGAACCTCTATTAAAGAAGGGAATCTATGGCTCTAATTAAAGAAATGAAGGAATGTAGGTTAGGAGACAATGAAAGACATTTTGGAGTACTATAATATATTTTCTGAAGAGTTGGGAGTATGCTAAGGAGCACAGAATGCAAAGGCAAATTTGTAGTCATATGTCTTGATGTGAGAATGAAAGGGTGGGCCAAGGTTACCTCATGGAGAATGTTTAAGACTACACTCTGTGTTTGAGGATATGGTTGAAATTTTATAATTAGGATGTGTACTCTGAAAGATTAAAGTCCTTGTAACCTAGATGGAATTCTTATCAAGTCCAATTTCTTTGAGATATATTTAAGTCCTAATTTAATACAGTAGATTTGAATCTCATTATCAGTGGAGTGCATTTAGTTGAAATCAAATTGATTTAAATAACTAGTGAGGAAATCTGAGTTTAATCTCCTTTTCCTCCTCTGGAGAACATTCATTCACTTAAATCTACTCTCAAAGCTTAGAGGCAGAAAGAATTTGCGTGAAGAGGAGACACACTATGCAATCATTTAAATTGATTGTTTAAATTCTTATGAGACTAATTTCACAGATACATTACAAAAAGGAATTGTACTTTGGACATTCTTTTCACTGAGGCTACCTGAAGCTGGTAGTTCTAAAGCATAAGATTCTAAAATAATTCCCAAGTCAAAGGTTTGTCATGCTATTGGGGGAGGGGAAGGGGATTGGGGAAAGGGAGAGAATGGGGATAGCAGGAGAGGGCTAATAGGGAGGGTAGATACAAACAAAGCACAATATATGTATGCATGCGAATGACACACTGAAACCCATTAACTTGTACAATTAATATGCATTAATAATTATAATAAAAATAAAATACTATGTTCCTGCAAGGATAGGATTAGAATTATATACTAATAGCCTGAAATTTGAGAAAATATAAAAGGTTCATCATGATTTTTAAGGGCTATTTTCCATACTGTATTCAGGGTATATTAGCCATTCCTATGAATAATAAACATTTAAAAATTGTATTTAACTAAAAAATTCAGTGTAATTAATTAAAAATAACTCATGAACTTTGAAGTTTTAACTATTTTAGTAGTACCTCAAATAAGTCATAGAAATACAGACGTTAATTATCTCTATAAAGTCCACCTTTTCGATAATGAATGAGGTAATTATAGAACTATTTTTAATTGTCTTTAATATGGAAATAGCTTTAATATTTTTCTCATAATGTAGGCTAATTTAAAAATAATTGGAGCAATACCAAGAAAACAAATTCCACAATTTTGCTTCCTTTCCCCCTAGAGGTAACCACTATTACCAATTGGAATATATCCTTCCAGACTGGTCATATATAAATAATGAGCTTTCTTCACACTATGGGTGTTCTTTTGTCACCTTCAGTATCTATTTTAAAACTCACATATGTATGTCATCCATTTATGGGATGAATAGAATCCTATTTCAGGGTGAACCATATTTATTTTACCAGTCTTCATTAGGGATAGGTGTTTAGTTTAATAGTTTATTCCATTTTTTAAAAATAAAAAGCAGAGTGGCAATGAACCATCTTGTATTTTTATCTTTTCCCATTTGTTCAAGTATTTACTTAAAATTTTATTAAATTTTCTAAAGTGATATTGCTGAGTCAAAGTCAATGCATCTTTAACGTTTTCAAGCATATTATCACATTGCTGTCCAGAAAAGTCGTACCAGTTTATATTCAGCATAACATTGTTTAAAATTTTCCATTTTTCTATAGCCTCACATGTGCAAGCTTTGATAATCCAATAGACAAAAAATAATTTTATTTGTGTATATATATGTGTGTAAATATACATATAACTATTCATGTTTGAGCATCTTTTCACATATTTTCTAAGCAAAAATATAATTTTGTGAATCTGTCTTTTCCAAAATTAATTTGTGAATACTTTTTACAAATTAAGAAACATATCAAATATTTTTCCCATATAGGTTTTAAATATAAATTTAGACATAGTTTTAAGTTTTATGTGGTCTAGTACTTCTATGTGTTATTTAATCTTTAATTCACCTAAATTATATTTTTGTCTGACACAAAGCATATGCTCAAATGAATAGTGAATTTTTCAGTACAAATATTTGAATAATATATTCTTTCTTTTGTTATTTAAAATGCCTCTTCTAGCTGTGTGCATGTATGTTAACACCAAACTGATACTCATTGTGATGTGAGACTACAATGCACCAATAAAAACATAAAAAAAATGCCTCTTCTACCTCCATCCCTTGAATCAATTTCATTGGGCTTTTCATTACAATCGTATTGTACTTGTCCACTAATTAGTGGAGATGTAGAATTTTGCAAGCATTTTATCTCTAGTAATTTTTTGTGTTATTTTTTATTTAGTGTTTCCTTTTTAAGAGAAATAAAATTCTCTAAATTTTGCACATCTCTTGTTAAATTCACTCTTCCCTTAGTAATAATGTCTGTTTGTTAATCTGAATGGGATTTCCCTCACCTTTGCCATTATATTTAGAAACAAGTTGGCATATAAGATGGTTATTAATTTTTCTATATTTATGTTGCATTTTGTCACTATCAAAGTTGATTTTTTGGGGATATTCTAGGTAAATAGTTATTTGCAAGTAATAATGACCTATCATCTTCTTTACAACATTTTACACTTATCCTTAAGTGATTGCTTTGGCTTAATTATTTGAAATTATATTTAAATATAGGGCAAATAAGTAGAGTTTTTGTCTGTCTTTTTGTTTTTTATTTTAATGAGAATGCTTCTAAATCTTCACCAATTGGTAGCATGTTTTCTCTAGGGTTCTGAACAGTTTTGGTCATGTTAAGGATGTTTTCCTTTTCCACTTTACTGAGAGTTTTGTTGAGAATTGACATATTTTATCAAATGTCTTTGGGGAAGTTATGGTTATTCTAAACTTTTCTCTTTGGCCTAATTTTTCTCTTTTGATCCATTAACTTATTGAATTATATTGAAGGATTGCCTACTGTTGATCCATTCCTACTTTCCTGGAATAAACCTGACTGTTTGAAGAATTTGTTGCTCTTTTAATACACTGCTATATTTTCCTTATATTCATAGGTGAGATATATCTAAAACTCACTGTTTTGGAACTCTACCAGGTAGTAGTCATGCTTTTTCTAAGTGCTTTACTATGCTTCATTTCCTTTTATCCTTGACACGACCCTATGAATTAGGCCAGGAGTTATAACATTGTTTTTGACAACTAAAAATAAGAGACCCAGATCCGTGTTTGGCACAAAGTCACACAAATAGGTGGTGATAATGAGTAGAATTCACTAATCCTTAATCCAATACTTTGGGGAGGAGAAATTTAATAATTTCAATAATATCTATCAGGACAGCATTTATAGATTTTGAGTTTTATTATCTTAAATAAAAATTATCCTTACATAGTTTCCTTTTTCATTTTTCTAAGTAAAAAGAATGATTTCTTTTTTTACTCTGACCATGGAACCTTCACTGAGTATCAATGGGATGAGGAGGGAGAATTTACCCTAAAGGAGTCTCCGTGCTGAGAATACTCATTCCCTGAGATCAGCCATCTGTTCGTTGCACATGGACAGATGCTGATGTTCAGTTAATCAGAGGTAATGCAATCAGGATTAAAGTGTTAGATGGTTCTAAACCATTCCGGAAGTTATGGGTAAAACTTGAAACCTTTAATCAGATTCATCTTGATGTTCAAGTCAAGTTGGCCACTTGATCCAAAGCTTTTATATCCCTCTGGTAACTAGTCCCAAAGAGCATATTCTATTACTGTCATAAGAGAAAAATATTAAGAATGTGTTTACACATAGCACTTGGGTCAAGAGAACTGAAATTCTATCTTATATATGTATAGTTCAGGATTCTGTGTTATAGAGAGCTCAGAGATTGCTTTTAAGGATTTAGTACAGAAGAAATATTGAATCGGGTAATTTAAATAATTTAGCTTTAGAGTCTATAAAGACTTAATGAAAACTCAAGAAAAGGTCTATTTTAAGGTATACACCTATTGTGTGTGTGTGTTTGGTTGATACTGGGGGTTGAACCTCGGGGCATTCTATCTCCAAGTTACGCTCCCAGCCCTTTTTTGTTTTGTTTTGTTTTTGAAACAGGGTCTTGCTAGGTTGCTGAGAATCTCGCTATGTAGCTGAGGGTGTCCTCAAACCTGCGATCTTCCTATTTCAGCCTCCCAAATAATGGGATTACAGACATGTGCCATCATGCCCAGATAGATATGCACTTATTTAAAAAGTAGATTGTGTTGGGGCTTGGTGGCTCACACTTGTAATCCTAATACTTGGGAGGCTGAGACTGGAGGATCCGGGTTCGTGGCCAGCCTCAGTTACTTAGTGAGGCCCTCTGCAACTTAGTGAGACCCTGTTTCAAAATAAAGAATAAAAAATAGGACTTGAGGTATATCTCAGAGGTAGAATGCCCCTGGGATCCATCCCCAGTACCACAAAAAAAAAAGTAGATTGGAACTTAGTGAGGACCTCCACAACTTAGTGAGACCCAGTTTCAAAATAAAATAATAAAATAGGGCTGGTGGTGTAGCTCAGAGGTAGAATGCCCCTGGGTTTCATCCCCAGTACCATACACACACACACACAAAGTAGACTGGACTTATCCAACTCTAGAGAAAGATGGGTTAGACTATTAGACTACTGCATTATTTCTTAAGTTTGAGTAGAACTAAGTTTTTTTTTAATCATTGAAATTGACTTGTCCCAAGTCACACAGAATTTTTAAAAGCAAATTTATTGTTTTAAAATATTCTATAGATTTTCTCTAAGATGGAAACTCATGTGTATATATTGCTCAAAGAGCACTCATTCTATCTCCAAGAAACACCACTAATAGTTATATGTCTTATATGCCTCTGGAATTTCTAAGCGATAGTCTGGAATTTTGTCCTTACCAAATGTTGCACAGAAAACCATGAATTCCTGGAAGTTGGCCATATTTAAAATTCTGTTTCACTAATAAAAACTTTATGCTTTAAAGCAAGGCTGATTATATCTCTTATTCTACTTAAGCTGGCATAACTATAAATAATTTGCTTGTTTTCCTATCACAACTATTTCTGAAACTCAGCCCAAATAATACCTTCTGATAACAAATGGCAGAATTCACATAGTACAGAAACATATTGGGCATTTTATTTTCCATTTGAAATATGCTTCATTCAAATGTAGATGACTAGAGAATATGTTTAAACTCCAAAGTGACCAAAATCAAGGTAAAGAATATGTTGTCTCATACTTAAGGGTAAACATTGCCATTAAAAATGAAAAGTCACAATGAAGGGAAAACTATTCTATGAACTACTACTTAGCACATAAAGGGAAATGGGAAATTTTGTCATGAATATTTGTGAAATGAACTCTATTTAATAATGTTCCATTCCTGTTTACATTTTAATTTTTTCAAAAAAGTATTTTAAGTAAATGTGGAACATTAGTTAGAATAAAAATATAATTATGCATAGATTTGAAGGCCTACTTAATTATGTACCAATTTCTGATGAAGGCCCTAGTTAAATATCATATTATATACTTATATCTATGAAATAATTGGGATATTACATTTAATGTAGATATTAAAAGCAAAGATTTAGACATTCATCATTATGGACTTAATTTTTAAAAAGACATGACATCTTTTTTTCATAAAGAGCCACCTCTGACTAATCCTCACACCAGAAACAAAAAAGTTGGTTCTGGCATAAGCTCAGCCAGGATTCCTAGGCCCTGCTATACCAGGGGTCTCCTGAGGAGGGACACAATAATTTCTCAGTGTCCAGGCCCACTTGGTTCTTGGCACCTCTGCTAAGAGTCATACAGGCTACTGATTAATTTTAAATGTAGTGTTTTTGAGCATGAGGCAGACATCTGTCTTGGAAGACCAGGATTGATAGCAGCAAGTCATTTCTCAGAGTCCACTGATTAATTGTCAGATGACCTTTATTGGCATCTACCTCATTTTGTTTGTATTGGCATGCTAAGGCACAGTATTAACAAAACTACACATTGCGTACAGTAAATGGATTAATGAAAAAAGAAAGAAGGGATGTTAATGTTCCATAGAACTGTGTTCAGAGTAGTAGATTGTGAAAGATTCAAAAGGATACTGGTAAGATTAAAGGGTGTCTCAGTCAACATTCTCCCTGCTATAATCCAAAAGACCTTACCACACGACTTAGAGGAAGGAAGATTTGTTTGTTCACATTTTCTGGAGATTTGGGGTTCAGTCCATGTGAGGCCAGGGTCTATGGGTGTCAGGGTATGGCAGCAGGAAGCAGAAAGAGGGAGAGCACATGGGCTCTGCTCCTCACATCATGGAGGCTGAAAGCAAGAGAGGGAACCAACAAGCAAGGGGATTCAAAGACACAAGCACAATCCCTAAGGATACACTTCCAGGGACCCACCTTCTCCAGCTTCACCCCACCAGCCTAGGTGATGAGATTACAACCCTCATGACTTAACTATATCAACTCCAAACACCAATAAATGAGCTCTTCAGGGGACATTCTATATCTAACTATAACAAGGTCTTTCCCACAAAAGCTGTTATGCCACAAAGGAACATCTATTCTTGTGGACTTGAGGGGAGATAAGAGTTGAGAATAGAAAGCCCATTGGTCAGTGAGGTTTCAAAATAAACAATTGCAGGGCTTGTGTCCTGATGCTGTGAAGAAAACAGCGATGTCAGAAATCAACAGAACAATGGAATAAACTGGATGTCTGGAGACGTGGGCTTCCAAAGCCATCATCTACCTTGTTTCCACTAACCAGTTCTCCCCATGTCCATGGACTTCAATTTCCTTGTTTAAAAAGATAAAAATTCCAAACAAGTGCAACTGACATTGATCCCCTGTGGGGATTGATCTACAAGGAAGGCTCAGTGGTTTTCATTAGATTTTAATAATTTTGCCTCTTGAATGTATCACAGAGGTGAAGGAATATAGAAAAAAGTGCAGGGAGGGGTAATTCTTTACCTTTAATTCTTGTTGTCAAATAGACATCAAAGTGGTTTTCAGATATGTATGAATAACAAATATAAATCAGGATACAGTGTTCCCTAAGTTGTGAATCAAAAACATAATTTGGTGTCCTTTACTGTTCTTACTATTTCTTTGTGTTGATTTCTTCTCACTTGTTAAAAATTTCAACCCAAAGCCCTTTTAGTCTGTGACAAACATGGTCTAGAAAAGGATAAAGAAACCTATTTAAAAAATGGAACTGATAGAATGTAATTTCTTAATCCCAGTTTTGCTATTCTAGTTATCTTAGGTGCCATTAGAAAAATGACTAACCTATTGAAAACTCACTACCATTATGGTTAATGATGTGCTTTGCAATGTGACTATTAGCAGTGTGAGCATGGCAACAGGATGGTGTTGTTGGGACCCCATCTGTGTATGCCATCTCAGGGGTCCCTGCAGTAAGCTCTTAAAGGTACCATACTATTAGTAGCAAGGTCTTTCTAGCGCATCTAGGAATAGTGGAGTTCCAGGTAGAGTTGTCTAACTTAAGGTCTTTTCCGTGACATAAAATTACAGTGAGTCTCCATGTGGCAGTTGGTTTTATTTTCTTGTCAAATTGAAATGCTTTTAAAGTTATTTTTCCTAAGACCATCTTTATAGGTTGGGAACACTTCAATACTTAGTTTGATACTTGTATGGTTTTAGGTATCTTAATAAAGGCCCTCATGTTAAAGATCTCACTTAACTACATATAATTACAATGGTACTTTTAAGTATGCTTCATCAGCTTTTTATGTTCCTTTGTGATTTTAGTCTATAAACATCTTTAATATTAATTGAAGTTGTTTTTATTGTTTATTTTGAAGCATTCTTTACTTTGCTCTAATTAGTAAGTTTGATGATTTTTTCCATTATTCAATTTACCAATTTCATCAGCTATAAAAATCTACACATTAAAAGTGATAGAAAGCATTTGTTTCTGGCAGCATTTGTGTTGAGTTTCATGATTGTGTGTGTGTGTGTGTGTGTGTGTGTGTGTGTGTGTGAGAGAGAGAGAGAGAGAGAGAGAGAGAGAGAGAGACTGGGGATTGAACCCAGGGGTGTTCTCCCTCTGAGTTATACCCCCAGCCCTATTTTATTTTGAAAAAGGGTTTCACTAAGTTGCAGAGGGCCTCAGTAAGTTGCTTAGGCTGGCTTCTAACCTGTGATCCTCCTGTCTCAGCCTCCCAAATACTGGGGTTACAAGGGTGCTCTACCATGCCTAGCTAGGTTTCATGAATTTTTAAAGAACAAACCACTTGTATGATGCATAGCACCTTATAGAATTGCAATCTTTGTATTTGAATGTTGTAGTTGAAAGAACTCAGGAGACATGTATAATAAGAGTCGTCCTTGCACAAAACCCCTAACTGGATAGAAACTCTGCAGAAGAGCTTGAGATAATCACTTTTATTTAGTGTCATTTCCTAATGATTGCAGTGAGATATAGCACGAAGTAAGCTTCCTCTGTTTAACAAATCAATGGTACTAAGAAACCACCTCGAAATGGAATTTTTCCCCAGCTTCACCTGTAGTATATCAATTATTTTTTTGCTTTCAAGTAAGGGAAATCATTTAAGAGAAGATGTGCAAAATTTAGAGGGTGACCAGCCACCTATAGTTTAATTAGTCTCTTATCCCTGTCTTATATATATATGAATGTATATATATATATATATATGAATGTATATATATATGTATGAATGTATATATATATATGAGTGAGTTTCCTAAAGAAGAAGCCTTTAGTGCATTTCATTAAATAGATCACCCTTTTCAAATTAAATGTAATATTAAATATGGACGTAAAAGTTAATTTGTCAAGAGATCTGTGCATGCATACACTTATCATTGCCTTTAAATCTGTTGACTTATACAATGGTGTAGAGAATGTCTGTGTTGTTTATAGATAATAAAATAGCTATTTATCTTCTTACCAATTTGATGGAGGGAGCCACCAGGGAGAGCCCATGGTTCACAGAACTTAAAAGAAGCTGTAGCTACTCCTCATGGTTGTATATCATAACTTTACCTGAGTTGTGAAGGCAACAGATACAGTGATGATCCCTCTTCCTCCACCTGCTAGGCCTTAGGTGGGAGAATAGGATTTCTCTAGACATTTAATTGCCAAACATGGAAGTGTGTGTGGACATGAATACATTGGACAAGGAAAGTGTATGCGTTAGAAGTGAATTCCATTCCTGATGACTGATCCAAATCAGGCAAGCCAGCATTCTTTGAAATCCTTCTCCTGGATTATTCTCTGCTTCCACCTGTTGCTCCAGTCTCATCTGAGGCCACTCTACCCCTTGCTTATGTTTCCTTTACTCACTCTTAATTTTTGTTTAATGCTTCAGCATACCTTTTGCACGTGTGTTAAAATACACATAATGTAAAATTAACCACTTTAATAATTTTAAGTGTAAATTTCTATAGCGATAAGTACATTTACATTTTTGTGTTACTCCAGTATACTTTTTTCCTGAAATTATTATATTTAAATAATTTAATATTTTTATGAGTGAGACCCAAAGCTGTGCTTGTACTGAATAAGCAAAGTCTCTCCTGGGTTTATCAATGTATTGTGAAGAAAATGATTTTGTTCATTGATTTATGTCAAGGGATTTACAGCATGTTCAGTCTTGTTGGACTCAGCGATAGCAAATACCAATGAGAACTTATGGAAACAAGCTTATTAATTTAGCTTATATGAATATTTTTTCTGATTTTAGTTTAATAAAATATGTTTAAGGAGCTAAAAAAACTTTGACTGTTATATAAGAAGGAGTCTCATTCAATCATGATTGGTATCCTGTTCCTAACAGCGGATAAACAACAATGTTATAGAAAATAATAAGAAAATAAAAACAAAACAGTATTTGGCCATTTTCTCCTAGCATCTCAAAGTGATTTCTAAATTAAAAACCAGCCCTTAGGGCAAGAGATTAGATAGAAATTATCTTTATAATATGAATATACTAGAAACAGTACTAATGGATGAATTGATGTCTTGTATTATTTCAAGAAATGAATAAAACATTTGTGTCTTGCTTTACTAGTTTGTGAGACTCTTCTCAAATTTGATGATCAAGCCCTTTATCAATATTGATTTCATTTAAGAAGATAGTGGATCCAAAATGTGAAGTATTATCTGGAAATGTTCAGGAGTCATATAAACCCAATGTGGTTTATTTGTTTTATTATGTAACTTGTTTAAATGTGATCCCTTTGTGGGAAGTGATAATTTGGAAACATAAACACAGAATGATAGAAAATCGAAAGCACTGAGCTCAATATCTCATTCTCACACTACTAGAATATGAGGCCAGCCTTTACTTTAGGGAACAGTAGTATCCCAATGTGCTATTCATCCCAATAAATTTCAACATTTTTTCTTGTACACTGCTCTAAGAGAAACTTGAGTGAGGGAGTGAGGGGTGGGGAAGGGATCTTCAGCCTCTTGCCTCCATTCAGAGTGAGGGAAGTTGGCTTTGAAAAAAACCTGAAAATTCTACTTTATACAAATCTTCTAGATAGCCAGTATAAGCAAACCTGGTTTCTCTTGGAACCTGCCCAAGGGACCCATCTTCCCAATATATAGATTACTGCAATGGATTCACTCTCATGCCATCGTATTTTTGTTTGTATTTATCAACAAAAGGAAGATTCACAACCAACACTTCATTTTTTTAGTGTGTTTACCGTCCCCACCACAGTCCCCCCTCCCCACCACAAATCTGCCACTCTCTTCTTGATCTCCTGGAGGGGAATACAGGTGTAGGATGCAAGGCTGTGGCAAAGAGGTGGTGGTTTTGAAGGTCAGAGGAGGTTTGGAGCCTTCCAGCCTCCCTGTCCACTGAAATACCCTTTCCATCTCCCTCCTCCCAACCAGTCAAAGCCAGGGCGCGGTGTGGCCATTGACAGAACACTGTGATTGCTCTGAGTCCACACTATTTCTTTTTATATGGCAGAACTAGAGAAATATCAGAGCCCTGAACCTTTTCCAGCATATTTTAATATAAATAATCTTGGCTCTAGTCATCACCAGACAAACTAATTACTTGTTCACACATGTTTTGGCTAGTTTTTTTTTTAAACTCATTTGGGGGCTTGTAATAATGGATTTTGTCCTTTGTGAGATGACAACTTAAGAGTCAGATCTTTCACACAGATTTAAAGTTTTAAGGTATTTTGGGATAAGTTTTATAATCATGTTGGAATTTCAGGTCAAGGCAAGAAGTATGGGGCAGGTGAATTCTTTTGCAGGCTTGATAGAAAACATTTATCTCTTGAAGGCTTATCTTACTGGGAGGGAAAGTCCTGATTTAAGGAGATATCATCACAAAGAAGAGAGGCTTATCAGAGAAAGCCATTGTGACAGCAGCAGTTTTATTCTCATAACTAAGCAGTGCCTTAAGTCAAGAGAAGAGTTAGAATTGAGAAGGTTGGTGCAAGAGGGCACATGGGGCAGAGGAACTGCACATGTATCTAGACAAGCATTAGTTTCCCATTTGGGGTTTGTTATTGGAGGTTTTATAACTCTGCTGACAATAATTCTGTTTGGAATATGATCTTCTCATATATAACTATAATTATTTAATGTGAAAGCTCTCATTAGCGTAAAAGGAAAGTCAAATGGTTAGCTTGAAAAGCTGAGTCACAGTCTATTTTACCATCACGATTCACAGTTTCCCTCTTTATTTTACTTGGGAGATTAATCCCATTTCAGCAGCGCCATTAAGTGTCTGCTTTGATGGTGTGGGAAAATACACACAAACATCTGATATTTCTGAGCGTGTGGGGTGTGATGAATTTAAATGTGTTCTGATAGAGCATATGCGTATAAACAGCATAAGATTTATAGTTGTTTTCTAACTTGAGGATGAGAAAATTGACCACTATGGGACAATTAAAAATAGCAACTCTCTGGAAAAGCAGGGGCTAAGTTGTCAAATGCCAGGGCACGAAGAGGCAATATTCTGTAATCTAAATTGGGTAATTTATATCTTTGTCACTTGAAGATCTGATATATACTTGAGTTAATAAATCATCCCACCAACATCCATAACTAAAGCAAATTTTGTTTCCTTTTCACAAGCAGGGTTTTAGTCAGTTGAATAATAAACCACCCAACCTTTCTTGAATCATTGGATAGGCAGGATTATATAGGCAAGACCAATTAAATGAGGCCCCAGAGAAGAAATTCTACCCTGTTTTAAAGGAATGCCGGAGAAGGAAATGGCCCACTGCTTTGATTATATTTTTCAGTGTTGGAAATAGTAATATGTGGTTGTTTTTAAACTATTTTCAATTTATACTGAAGTTTTATCTTTACTATTCAGAAGTCAAAGATGAATTAACCTCTTGCTAACTACCAATATTCTGGCCAGTGTCTACTGATGGTCCTGTATGAGTGTCATACAGTGGCAGGTGTATGAGGACAGACTCTTCTTCCTTAGAGAAATAACCTTATAAAGCACTTCGGGTTTGCAAAGAATAGTCACGAGCATGTTCTCTTTTGAGTCTCACAATAACACTATATTTATATGTAAAGATTACCAATTCCTATTTGAAAAGCAGAAATTAAGATTCAGAGTGGCTAAGTGACTGATCCAAGGTCATGTATCCAGTGGATGGAAGAATTGCAATTTGAGATTAGTTGTTTCTGCTCCAAGTACAATGCCCTTTGGACCCTACACTTTGCTGCCTCTTTGGTATGCTTATAAAACTGGTACTAAAAACATGCATTAAGGTAATTTTTGGGAAATTTGTTCTTGGGATAAAAATTTGTATTGCTAATGTAAAATCGAGCGTTAAATTTCTTGTTAAATTGAGTGTGTGGTCTAAACAGAGAAAAGTGTAAAGAAATATCCAGTTTTAGGTAGCATTGGTCAGATTTTCAATGTAAATGAATTGGCAGTAACAGATACAGTGGACAGTCAGAGACTATGATAAAATCCATCATCTTGTACTTATGAATATTCAGGGGACTGCACTTGTATTTTAAGAAGGACAATAGGTGAGAAAGCCTAAATACACTCAAAAAAGAAATAGCCACAAGCCATATTTAATCTGCTGAGGATCTACTAGCCTAAGTGGATGAAATTTGACGCCCTTTTGGTAGAGGTTCTTTAGGAATCTGCTCAAGCAAACAATAAGAGTGATCTGTACTTAATGGTGGATTTTACTTCAAAGGACACGCAGGCATTTGAAAAATAAGTTTCTTTTAGAGCCTAATAATATCCACTCCCTTAGCAATTTCTCTTTCCTGAAACACTGAAAAGATAAATTTTAGGTGAGCCTCTGTTCAAATAATCACACTGTCTGAATGGAGTTTGAGGAGTCCACAGAGTGGTACTGAATTTATTTTCTAGAGGATAGTGACTCATTCTTTTCAAATTGTTTTCCAGGATCCTTCAAACCAAAAATGCAGTGGAAGAAAGAAGACGGTGTCTTTCAGCAGCATGCCTTCGGAAAAGAAAATCAGCAGCGCTCACGACTGCATCAGCTTCATGCAGGCCGGCTGCGAGCTGAAGAAGGTCCGGCCAAATTCTCGCATTTATAACCGTTTCTTTACGCTGGACACAGACCTCCAAGCCCTTCGCTGGGAACCTTCCAAGAAGGATCTTGAGAAAGCCAAGCTTGATATTTCTGCCATAAAAGAGATCAGACTGGGGAAGAACACAGAAACATTTAGAAACAATGGCCTTGCTGACCAGATTTGTGAGGACTCTGCTTTTTCCATACTCCACGGGGAAAACTATGAGTCTCTGGACTTAGTTGCCAACTCAGCAGACGTAGCAAACATCTGGGTGTCTGGGTTACGGTACCTTGTTTCTCGAAGCAAGCAACCCCTTGATTTCATGGAGGGCGACCAGAACACCCCAAGGTTCATGTGGTTGAAAACGGTGTTTGAAGCGGCAGATATTGACGGCAATGGGATTATGTTGGAAGACACCTGTGTAGAGTTAATAAAACAACTCAACCCTACCCTGAAGGAATCCAAGATCCGGTTAAAGTTTAAAGAGATCCAGAAGAGCAAAGAAAAACTAACCACCCGAGTGACAGAAGAGGAATTTTGCGAGGCATTTTGTGAACTTTGCACCCGGCCAGAAGTCTATTTCTTACTTGTACAGATATCTAAAAACAAAGAATATTTGGATGCCAATGACCTCATGCTCTTTTTAGAAGCTGAGCAAGGAGTCTCCCACATCACTGAGGATATGTGCTTAGACATCATCAGGAGATACGAACTTTCCGAAGAAGGGCGTCAAAAAGGGTTTCTTGCAATAGATGGCTTTACCCAGTATTTATTGTCACCGGAATGTGATATTTTTGATCCCGAGCAAAAGAAAGTTGCCCAAGATATGACCCAGCCCTTATCTCACTACTATATCAATGCCTCTCATAACACCTATCTGATTGAAGACCAATTCAGGGGGCCAGCTGATATCAATGGGTATGTCCGAGCTTTGAAAATGGGCTGTCGAAGCATAGAGCTTGATGTAAGTGACGGTTCGGATAATGAGCCCATCCTTTGCAATCGAAATAACATGACGACACATGTGTCCTTTCGAAGCGTCATAGAGGTGATAAATAAGTTCGCCTTTGTGGCTTCTGAGTACCCCCTCATTCTTTGCTTGGGGAATCATTGCTCCCTGCCACAGCAGAAGGTAATGGTTCAACAGATGAAAAAGGTCTTTGGCAATAAACTCTATACCGAAGCACCTTTGCCATCGGAATCCTACCTCCCGTCACCAGAAAAATTAAAAAGAATGATCATTGTGAAAGGAAAGAAATTGCCCTGTGATTCGGATGTGTTAGAAGGAGAAGTCACCGATGAAGATGAAGAAGCTGAGATGTCGCGAAGGATGTCGGTAGACTACAATGGAGAGCAGAAGCAGGTCTGGCTCTGTAGAGAGCTCTCTGACTTGGTGTCTATTTGTAAATCGGTTCAGTACAGGGATTTTGAACTGTCTATGAAAAGCCAAAACTATTGGGAAATTTGTTCATTTAGCGAAACAGAGGCCAGCCGAATTGCAAATGAATACCCAGAGGATTTTGTAAATTATAATAAGAAGTTCTTATCAAGAATCTATCCAAGTGCCATGCGGATCGATTCCAGTAACTTGAACCCACAGGACTTTTGGAATTGTGGATGTCAGATTGTGGCAATGAATTTTCAGACTCCTGGTCCAATGATGGACCTTCACACAGGCTGGTTTCTTCAAAACGGAGGGTGTGGTTATGTTCTAAGGCCATCCATCATGCGGGACGAAGTTTCTTACTTCAGTGCAAATACGAAGGGCATTGTACCCGGGGTGTCTCCTCTGGCTCTTCACATCAAGATCATCAGTGGTCAGAATTTCCCAAAGCCCAAGGGAGCTTGTGCCAAAGGAGATGTCATAGATCCCTATGTTTGTATAGAGATCCACGGAATTCCAGCAGACTGTTCTGAACAAAGAACTAAAACGGTGCAGCAAAACAGTGATAATCCAATTTTTGATGAAACTTTTGAGTTTCAAGTAAACCTCCCTGAGCTGGCAATGATCCGTTTTGTCGTTCTGGATGATGACTACATCGGGGATGAGTTTATAGGGCAATACACGATACCGTTTGAATGTTTGCAGCCTGGATACCGGCATGTTCCCTTGCGCTCCTTCGTGGGGGACATCATGGAGCATGTGACCCTTTTTGTCCACATAGCAATAACGAATCGAAGTGGAGGGGGAAAGGCACAGAAGCGCAGCCTTTCCGTGCGAATGGGGAAGAAAGTTCGGGAATATACCATGCTCAGGAATGTCGGTCTTAAAACCATAGATGACATCTTCAAAATAGCAGTTCCTCCCTTACGAGAAGCCATAGATATGAGAGAGAACATGCAGGTAGGAAAAAAAAAACCCACTCTTCCCCTACCCTACTTATTTCTACCCTTCTCTTACAGGTGAAGATTGTTTTATTAGTGATCTGATTTGCAAACTGTGATCACAAATATTGTGTAAACCTAAGTACCATTGAACCATGTTCAATATGGCCTATGATAAAGCAGATATACTTTGTTTCTCATTGTGACTGCTATGGTAGTTTGGCCTGACCTGAGCCAGTTAACTGAGTATCAAGGTAGCAAAATGCTGTGTGTCTGTCAAATATCCTTAGTACATAGCAGACTTTACATATGAGGATATGTATATGAAACAATGTGAAAGAATAGAATATGAAATAAGTGTGTACTATATAAGTTACTTTATATACAAATGCACATACTAATTACAAGTATATATGTAAAATATTTGCAGATATGAATATGGAAGAGAATGTGAAGTCATATAAAACAAACATAATGCCTATTAGATTTACTTTTAGTTGTCTAAATGCATAATAAGAAAAACAAATTATTGCCCATAAGAAGACACAAAGCTAAACAGAATGCAACACTCAAACTTGTTGAAAATGATTCCGCTTTCTCTTAGAACTGTAGTTTAATTGAAAGAACATGGGTCCTAGATTAAATCCACCCCTGTGTGATCTTAAGCAAATTATTTCAGGTCTTGATCAGCAGTTTTCTCTGCATTAAGTAACAAAAGTACTCACGCTTACACAGCAGGGTTATTATGAGAATTAAAGACTAGCTTTAACATGGAGAAATTTAATGTTAGTTTCCTTCTGTCTGTTAATTCATATAAACAGAGATAGTTGCAAATGTTTTTATACTACTTAATATTCTAGGATAGTATTATTGAGAAACAATCAAATAACAAAGATTTACTAAGTACTTGCAGTGTACAAAGTGAATATCATTCAATTCATTTTATTCCTTTAGTCAACATTTCTTATAATAATCCTCATCAAAAATTTCTACTTTCAATATAGCAAGTAAACTTGAAGAGGTTAAGTAATTCCCCAATTTTTGCAGTTAATAAATAACAATATTAGACTTTAAATCCAAGAGTGCCTTAATACCAAAACTCATTATAATTTACATGATGCAGAACCACAAACCCATGATTTAGTGAAAACTTTATTTTTATATTACTTCACAGAGAAATTCTGGGATAATTCTGGCCTAAAATAGATTTTAAATATCCCAAACAGTGGAAAATAGATCATAAATCACATATAAATAAATTGTAGGTATTTGATTGGAGGTGAGTTTCTTAGCTACAATTTTAAAAATAGACTCCAAATATTAGCATCTTCTATAGTCATTTTCTTTCTTTTTGTGGTATTGGGGATTGAATCCAGGGGCATTCTACCTTCTTGCTATCCCTAGCCCTTTTTATTTTTTGTTTTTGAAAAAGGGTCTTGCTGAGGCTGTCCTTGAACCTGCTATCCTCCTGTCTCAGCCTACCAAGTACTGGGATTATAGGCGTGTGCCACCATGCCCAGCTTATATGGCATTTTTCTGACATACTCTTGGTACTATTGAAAATCCCTATAATAGATTAGTTATGTCATTTCCACATCTAACTTTATATCTTAGAAATAAATTTTACATATTTTTATTTAATTCTTGAAATATATCCTTTATATCTTTTACATATCTAGAATTAAGAAGAGTTGGTAAAGAAGTTTTCTCAAGTAGTGCTGATAACTTATATTATCTTACCATAAGGTATTTTTGGTTAAGGATTATTTGGAGCCTTATCAGTAGAAAAATGATTGTTACTAAATTCATGAAACACTTAATATATTGTATACTGTTCACTGTTAATAAAATGTAAAATATTCATAATTCCTATTTATATTATTTTTTAAAAAGAATGGACAAATGTATCTGTAGATGACATGCATTTTCAGCATGTGTGTGTGTGTGTGTGTGTGTGTGTGTGTGTGTGTGCACGCATGCATACATGTGCACACACCAGGTGCATTGATGGTTAGTCAAATGGAGGCGGGTGAGCAAGACCAGCCCACTACCTTGAGGAGAAAACCCAAAGGAGATCCCTTCTAATAGACACTGATGTTATGTTTTCTCGATCATCACGAGACAAATCAAATAAGACAATCAGGCTGAGACAGTGCTAGTTCATGTGACTGTTCCAACGCTCATTTTGAAAAGCACTGTGTAGCCTTGGGTCACAATCTGTTTTGCTTTTGTCGCATATTTGTGGCAGCTGCTAACTACTGAGCAAGATGAAGTGTCACATGATGTGAATTAGCTCCCTGTTATTTCTGTGTGTATCATGTCCTTGCTTGGTTACAATCTACTTTGCATCAACTTACATACATCTTTAAAGGTCTAATTTTAATGAATATTCTTGTGTGTCCGCCTGGGAGTGCTGGGGGTGATGGGCCATGTGGCCAGGGGTGTGATTCCATGTTCTCTTGCTCACAGAACGCCATCGTGTCTGTGAAGGAGCTGTGTGGACTCCCTCCGATTGCCAGTCTGAAGCAGTGCCTCTTAACCCTGTCCTCGAGGCTCATCACCAGTGACAACACACCCTCCGTCTCTCTTGTGATGAAAGACAGCTTTCCTTACCTGGAGCCTCTGGGTGCAATTCCAGATGTGCAGAAAAAGATGCTGGCTGCTTACGATCTGGTAGGAAAGTGTGACTCCATGTTTCTTGTCTTTCTTTGTGACTCCATGTTTCTTGTCTTTGTGACTCCATGTTTCTTGTCTTTGTGACTCCATGTTTCTTGTCTTGATGGCAGGGTCCTTTCATGGTGCTCCAATGACTGGCACAGGGTGACTGCCTTCAGAACAGACAGCGCTGGCCCACTGCCTTCCACTGAGGCCCATGCAGGCCTCTGAGGAAATGCCTTGGACCTAGAGCCCCACAGATTACAAATGGAAAATAGCTGGTTTAGCAAAGAATGAATGACTCGATGAATCCTCAAAAGTACACACCCTCATAATGAGTTAGCCTGCAATATAACCCTGCTTCAAAATAAAAATAAAATATGCCTGAGGGTGTAGCTTGGAGGTAGAATGCCCTTGGGTTCAATTCCTAGTACCAAAAGAAAAAATAAAAGAAACAATTCCTCTTCCCCCACCAAAAAACAAGCAAACAAAAAGAAAAAAGAAAAATTTAAACATATTTAACCTTAAAACAAGTTTTCAGTTAGAGAAATTAAATATAGTAAGATACTGCCCCTATCAAATTGGCATGTTTTTTCTTTTTTTGTGGTACTGGGGATTGAACCTAGGGGCATTCTACCTCCAAGTCAAACCCCCAGCCCTATTTTTAATTCTTTATTTTCAAACAAGGTCTCACTAAGTTGTGGAGGACCTCACTAAGTAACTGAGGCTGGCCGCAAACCTGCAGTCCTCCTGTCTCAGCCTCCCACGTACTGGGATTAGTGTGCCACTACACC
>PVJS01000191.1:0-155971 GCA_004027185.1 Glis glis | reverse complement strand
GCAACTTCGTGAGACCCCGTTTCAAAATAAAGCATAAAAAAATAGGGCCAGGGGTGTAGCGCGGAGGTAGAACGCCCCTGGGTTCAATCCCCGGTACCGCAAAAAAAAAAAAAAAAGCCATCTCCATTTGGCTTTTCTACCATTTGTTGTTCTACTCCAGTCATCTCTTTGTTTTATCAAAACCTATAATTTTTTTGTAGTACTGGGGTTGGAACCCATGGGCCTTCTACCTCCAGGCTACACCCCCAGGCCTATTTTAGTTTTTATTTGGAATCAGGGTCTTGCTAAGTTGCTGAGAGCCTCCACTAAGTTGCTGAGTCTGGCTTCGAACCTGTGATCCTATTAAGACTCTCTTTCTCATGGGTATCTTCCCTTTTCTATTTAATACCCTTTCTTATTTGTACACAGCCTTCATCACTACTCAATATATGAACAACCGTCTTTAGCTGGCGTATACTGCCAATCGTACCCTGTATTTGGCACTTTCAATGGATAGGATAATTTGCTTAAGGTTGTACAGAAAACTGAAAGTTATACTTACGTGTCATAATTCTAAAAAATTGTTCAATGGGATAATGTGGTTTATGCTGCCTTAGCAGTTTAAATAAGTTGCTTAAGTTTTTAACTTAAGGAAAAAGAGACAAATCTGTCATGATGTTCTACTTGTCAGCTAAAAAACCATACAAACTACCGATGATCGATTCTATTACCAATAGAATCCTTAATATGGAACAAACACAAAAACAAAGAGACATCAAGTGACAGCAAATATCACAGGTTTATCATAAAAAATAAGCAAATTATCCTTTAAAATTTTTTTATTTCAAAACAGGGTCTTGCTAAGTTGCTGAGGGTATCGCTAAGTTGCTAAGGCTGGCCTTGAACCTGCAATCCTCCTGTCTCAGCCTTCCAAGTACTGGGACTACAGGTGTGCGCCACCACATCCAGCTTCAGTATGAGATTTTTACGTTGAAGAGCTCCTGAGTACATAGAGCTTGAACCTTCTTCACTTTTAGTGTTTCCCTTGAACTTGAGCATATAAAAATATTTCCTTGGCCTGAAAAGGTGGCTACTCCTGTGTTCCCAGATACTTGGGAAGTTGAGGCAGGAGAACCACAAGTTTGAGCCCAATCTGGGCAACATAGCGAGACCCTGACTTTTATTAAAAATAAATAAATAATAGAGAAAGAAAGACATCTATTGCATAGTGTGGCAGACGTATATTACAATTCTTTTAAATGTATTTGTCAATTTGCCCTCTTTTTTCATTTCCGTTTCTGATAAATTTGGGATCAGGTATTTTTCCCTTTCCTCTTAGTTACTTTTGGGGGTTATTTTTATAATGCTTTCCCCAGTGGAAAAGGTGAAGACCCAGTGGGACGGCACGCAGCACGGTGTGGAGCTGAGGCGGCAGCAGCTGGAGGACATGATTGTGGACAGTCTGCAGTGGGATGACCACAGGGAAGAGACGGAGGAACTGATGAGAAAGCACGAGGCTCGGCTCTACATGCTCCAGCAGGCCCGGAGGGACCCGCTCTCCAAACAGATCGCTGACAACCAAGTACGCCTCAGTCCAGACTTCACAGGATCATGTTGTCGGATTCACTTTTTTTTCTGTTGTTAATTCTTAGGATCCTGTCATGATGTTTTCCTAATTCTTTTTTTTTTTTTGGTGGTACTGGGGGTTGAACCCAGGGGTGTTCTACCTCAGATCCACACCCCCAGCCCTATTTTATTTTGTTTTAATTTTGAAATGATCTTGCTAAGTTGCTGAGGCTGGCCTGGAACCTGTGATCCTCCTGTCTCAACCTCCCAAGTATTGGATTACAGGTGTGCGCCACCACTCCTGGATATAAGTTCGTAAAATATATATTGAAATTTACATGAAGGACTTGATCATGAAGGTTTTTTTGAAAAATTTCTTGGGGGAATAAAAAATAGAAACATACATTTTTTTTTTTTTGCAAATGGAAAGCATGGCCAAATCAAAATCGAGAAAAAAGGATATTTTTAGGATTCCAGGAATGTCATTTTATTCACTTCCTTGTCTGTGTTGAAGGTGATTTTTATTTATGAAATTCCTGAGATTTTCAGTTGAGTGTTACTGTAGTGAGCAGGTTAGGTAATAAGTAAGTTTCATTTCTTTTAATACCTTTCTGATCACACTTGTCAATAGAAGGTACCTTTTTGTGATCAGTTTGATTAAAGTAGGTAACATTGAACACTTGTATTTTTAAAGCATTATTTTAAAATTCTCTCTACAATCATAGAAACTATTCTTGAGTGGGAGGTAGTGGCCGTGCAGTTGTATTTTGATTAACAATTTATTTGCCCTTCAGGTAGCCTCAGATGAAAGTGTACATTTATGAAGAATAAAATAATAAAGAAGGTATGGGAAACAACATCTGAAACCTGGAAGTATGTTTTTATTCTTCACAAATGTAGACTTCCCATGGTTACAAATGAGAAAGCACGTGGCCAGGGTACTGGTTTCTGGATCTTTTTTTTTTCATAGCATTTATTTATTTATTTATTTATTTATTTATTTTTTAATGTTTTTATTGGTGCATTGTAGTCTCACATCACAATGAGTATCAGTTTGGTGTTAACATACATGCACACAGCTCTTGGTGTCCTTCCCCACCGCCTCCCCCCCACATGTAGCACTGAGAATGATGTTGGTATAATCTCATATATATACATTGTTTATGACAGTAATTCCATAGATTCACTTCTTTCTTACCCTTCCCCTTCCCTTGTACCCCTTCCTTTGCACCACTGAGGGTTCTCCGTTGTCATTGGAGTCCCTTTTGTGTCCCCACTACTCCCTAAGTTGCGCATATTAATGAAAACATATGTCCCTTCTTTTTTTGTGATTGGCTAATCTCACTTAACATAATGTTCTCCAGATCTTTCCATTTTCTTGCGAATGCTGTTGTTTTGTTCTTCTTTATTGCTGAGTAGAATTCCATTGTGTGTATCTGGATCATTTTTTGTGTTGATGGTGCCTGTCACCAAATAACTCCAAAGTAATTGTAGAGGCCTGGACACTTCACAATACAATAAAGAACAGTATCAGTGGTTTAGTTGTCATTTTCACAATGTAGTTGGCTCTTTCTATCTGCAAGATTAGCACCCACAGATTTAATCAGGCCTGGATTCTGTACTTTGTGGTTATGCCTGTGACAGTTGCACCTATATGAATACGTCCTTTCTTTTATCTTGTCATTATTGAATAAACAATATAATATTACAGTTATTTTTGTAGCATGTAGGTAATGTAAAAAAACTAGAGATGATTTAAAGCATACAGGAGGATGTGCATAGGTTATATGCAAATACCACACCATTTTAGATGAGGGGCTTGAGCATCTGCAGGTTTTGTACCCATGGGAGGAGAGGGGTCTTGGAACCACTCTTCCGCAGGTACCTAGGGAGGACTGTATTCTTTTCTAATTCAGTGTGGTTCTTTTCTCTAGGGCGGATTTTTCCTTCCAATTGCTACAAAAAGCATTATAGGGACATTTAACTGTTATTTAGATCTCATGGGGAGTATCTTGTTCCAGAGATGCTCAGGGATAAAAGTGTGTCTAGAGACTAATGCCCATGGATATATTCAGCGTTGGCTTAGCTATTCCAGCAGATTCTCAGTAAACCTTGCTTGGCTGCTTAAGCCATCCAAGCAGTAACTTTGTAAACACACTCAGTGATCCAGGGGCAAGAGACAGGAGAATTCTCTATTGTTGGTCCTTGCCATTTCTCCACGCTCATATAGCAGAATTCTCTACATGTTCATTCCTATATGATGTATGCTCTTCTAAGAATCAGATGTATAACAGAAGGAACAGACAGGCCAATGGTTTGAGGAAGTAAAATATCTCAGAGAAGAAAACATAATCTTTAATATCATCTGCTGTGTACCCGTTTTCTTACCTATTTCTCTTCTTGCTTCTAGAATTATTTTGCTTTAAGCTTACATGCAAGAGTTTGTCCCCTCCTTTGTTTTTTTTCTTGTGATATCTGTGTTTAAAACATGTTTAAACGTTCTAGGAGTACTAGTGTTTGGGTAGTGCTAGTTACTGAGTGACCAGGCCTAACAATTACGCCTGAACTTACACCTTAGCTGTTGCTCCAAGAACTGGGTCCTGGCGATGGCGTCGTCCTGGCGTTCGATACCGTCCTGCAGAAACTGCTGGAGGAGTACAGCAGCGATGACACGAGGAACGTTAAAGAAACCACTGAGTACTTAAAGACATCCTGGATCAACCTAAAACAAAGGTAACTCTACGGCTCTGAGCTGAGTGTGTATTGTAAGTTCAGAGTTCGATTGTTTTGGCTTTCTTATGGAGACAGGCCAAATATATGACTCCTGGGAGTACATCTTGTTATTATTGTTTCTTTTTTTTTTTTTTTGCGGTACTGGGGATTGAACCCATGGGGCATTTTATCTCTGAGTTCCACCCCCAGCCCTATTTTTTATTCTTTATTTTGAAACAGGGTCTCGCTAAGTTGCAGAGGGCCTCACTAAGTAGCTGAGGCTGGCCGCGAACCTGGATCCTCTGGTCTCAGCCTCCCACCTACTGGGATTACAAGTGTGTGCCACGACGCTTGGCTTGTTATTATTGTTTCTATTTTTATACTCTGATGTGCTGAGTTAGTATTATCTTGCTTACTTAGGAGGAAATGTATATTGATACAATATCTACTTGAATTTCTATAATGCAGCTTTTCCTCTAAGAAGCCTAAATTGTGCCATTGATATTTTATGTGTATTGGTTTTCCTGTGCCCGTAAGTATTGTCTAGAATACATTTCATAGTACTGTGATAAGGAATGCAGGCATTTACAGATGCATCCAGGCAATACTATCACTAATGGTAATTATGATAGGTTTTTTGTTTTGTTTTGTTTGGGTATTGGGGATTGAACTGAGGGGCATTCTACCTCTGAGCTATACCCCTAGTATTTTTTTATTTTTTATTTATTTATTTATTTATTTTTTGTGGTACTGGGGATTTAACCCAGGGACATTCTACCTCCGAGCTACACCCCCAGCCCTATATTTTTATTCTTTAATTTGAAACAGGGTCTCACAAAGTTGCGGAGGGCCTCACTAAGTAGCTGAGGCTGGATACGAATCCGGATCCTCTGGTCTCAGCCTCCCAAGTACTAGGTTTACAAGCGTGTGCCACCATGCCCGGCTTATTTTTTATTTTCAAGTAGTGTCTCACTAAGTTGCTGAGTGTCTCACCAAGTTGTCGAGGCTGGCCTTGAACCTGCAATCTTCCTGTCTCAGCCTCCCAAGTACTGGAATTACAGGCCTGTGCCACCGTGCTTGGCTCTGGGTCATATTTGGCTGGGGCATCCCTATATGAGGACCAGACACTATGGCTCTGACATTTGACCACTGAAATAATGTATTCATATTGCGGGATGTAATTAATTTATTATCTTTCTTTCCATTACTAACTAGTCGTATATTTGGAACAGCCTAAGATAGCACATGTGTTTATAAGAGAGATTTTCCTGTCACTTGAACACCTAGGATTTGAGGATCTATAAACAGTAGTTAGCATGTCTTTAAGATTGCATATTTATATTCATCATCAGTATAAAGAGTGTTTACTTCACGTACTGGGAATGCCTGTGTCTAAGTGAAATTATGGTTTCTCAAACATCTTCATCTACTTAAATGCAACTTCCTGAAAACTAATTTGACATCAAAACACATTTATTTCGAAGGGAATAAAATTGATAATATCAGAACACTTTATGGCATATATTCCTGGTAATGCAGAGTGATCAAGCATTTAATGACAGTTTGACATGGATGTTTCTAGAATGTTTGCTTTTAGTTAGATTCTTTAAAGCCATTCTGAAAACTGTAAGAATAAAATAGCGAAGGAAGTACCTGAGCTTGAATGTGTTCCTAGATAGATGTGGAATACTGAAGGAAATAAGACTGGGGTAGCAGATATCAAACTTTGCTAAAGGTGCAAATAGAATGGCTGCAATTTTGATCTTTCTCACATTTTAGTACAACTTCTCTCTTTTATGATAACAAGTTATTTGGCTAGACTGAGGATCCCACAGCTAAAGGCAGCTAAGAAAGTGAATTAAAAACAGCTTTAACATGGGGATAGACCTTAAACATTCTTCATCTGTGTTTTTCTAAAAAGTCCAAGTAAAAGAGTTATGACTTTGTTTTTGTTGTAAACAATACCAGAAAAATTGATCACTTAGGAATGAGTGCCCTGCTTTATTTAGCACCTCCAATTCTTTTTTCCCCTTTTTTGCTTTTACTTTGTAAATATTTTAAGACAGCCTACAGCAGTAGTTAGATTAGATGGAAGAGGCAATTAAAAATGAATTATATTCCAAGGTGATCTTTCATTTATCATAGCTAAGACAGCCAGAGCATTCCAATTTTACCATAGTTACAAGTAGTTGTCCTTATTCTATTTTCTTTCTGCATTTTTAGGGGGGATAAGTAATTATATTAATATTCAGGCATGATTTAGATATATTGTCATTTATAAAGCTGGGAGACTACAACAAAACGGTAGCTCACAGGACCTCTTCGTGAGTGACAGCCAGGGTTTTTGCATATTGAGAGAGTTTTCTCTTTCTACACAGTGATACTTATAATTTTTAACTGTTCTAAGTCGATATATTCCTGGAATATAGAAATATTTTCTTGCCTTCTTAAAGAAACTATGGAAACCTATATTAAACTTATTTTTTAATTCTTGATTATTATTGTTGTAAAGACAGAATTAAGGAACTTTAACAACTCTCAGTGAAATTAGACCAGTATTTCTCAACCTTTTTCGTGATCTCTAAGGACCCTTTTTAGCTCCCTATGACATTTTAATACTATGATATGATGTATATCTATATCTGTACTATATAGTATTGCTTTATACATAAAAACAGTAATACCCCCCCAAAAAAAAACCCCACTTATCACCTCCTTTGAGAATATATGGGCTAGTCTAACACTCTCAGGCTCAGAGAAAGCTAAATGACCTGCTCAAATTCACTTAGAACAACCAAAATGATAATACTCTTCATGCTGTGTTTGGAAGAATTGGTAGTAAATTTATTCAGGCTGCTCTGGTTTGTGTGACTTTGTGCTTTATTTTTAGTTTATAAATTTTGCTGAGAGTCTTATTGTCAGGCACTGTGCTCAACTCTTCTCGTGCATTATTTCACTTAATGCCCAGAGTAGCCATCTGAGACAGGCAGCATTTCATCAGTGTTATGTTGATGAAGAAACTAAAGCACAGAGAAGTTAAGGAAGTGCTCGAGCTCACACAGCTCATGCTGGCAGAGCTGGGATTGGAATTCAAATCTTTTTGCTTGCACGGTCAGGCCCACACCTTCTTAACAAGTTTCATTTTTCTTCTTTGTTTATCAGAACATCAGCATCCTTGGTGTGACTCCTTTGTGTACCTGCCTCTCACATCTGTATGTGATCCTGCTTACTGGTTCTTATCTGTGTTGAGTTTAGAAACCAGATCCGATTCAAGATAAGGGGCCTCTCCTATGAATAATGGAAAGCTGTCCAGTATGTGGCCATCCTATCCCCTCTCATGGCCTCTGAGAGGCCTTTTTACCATGGCTCTTCTCTTATCTCCCAGTCCTATTCTGAATATACATCATTGTCAGCCAAATTCTGGAGCGTGAAGGTTTGTTATACTCGCACATGGAGTAATGAGAGTGGACATACTGTGTGAAGCGTAATATCAGCTTTCAAAGTCAGTGTTTTGTAGGAATTGCAATTGGTCTAAGTAATTTGGCCATTCACAGTTACAGGTCCCCAGTCCCTTATCTACAATGCTGAAAACCAAAAAAGCTCTGATAGCAGAAAGCTGTGAGTTGACATGAGGCTATTTATTATAGTCGTTTTTTTAATTCTGTATAGTACAAATAGCCTTGCTCCTAGCTACAGAAATATTAATGTTCTCAATTGGTCCCCCAGACTGGTCTTGAGGGTAATCTGTAGTATAGATACATTCATAATATTAGTTACCTAATATACAAAAAATTCTTAATTCTGAAATTAATAAGCAATTAACTGACTCCTGGTATTTTGGATTCCGTGAGCAGCAGGCCTGGCTCTAATGTTTAAAACTAGCCTTCATATCTTGACCACCACTTTTCTCCTATTGTTTTCCCCCTCGGATCTCTTAATGCCAGTTAATTGCTTATTTAAGTGCTCATTGGGATAGTGATAGTTGAAATGTACTTGTATAAGCTGAATATCCCGTATATGAAATACTTGGGACTAGAAGTGTTTTCATTTCACTTTTTTTGTATTTTGGAATATTTGCCTATACATAATGATATACGTAGGACATGGTACCCAAAGCTCAATGTGAAATTCACTTATGTTTCAAATATGCCTTGTATGGCTGGTGGTGTGTCTCGGGGTAGAGCACTTACCTAGCATGCTCAAGGCTCTGGCTTTGTTTGCTAATGCTACAAAACCAAAATAACAGCAAAACCAAATCATACACACTTTATATGCATAGCCTAAAGGCTATTTATGCGGTATTTAAAATAATTTTTTGCATGAAACAAAGTTTAGAGGTGCGGAATTTTCCACTTGCACACCATATTGGCATTCAGAAAATGCTTTAGATTTTGGAGTTTCAGATTTTTGGAGTTTTGGATATTCAATGTGTCGTAACTTTGGAGTGTGGATACCTGATTTGGGTCTGAAAGGTTATGTTAGCCTTACATTTAGGCACCCCAGAGTGAAAAGCATATTATATGCATGTGTGTGTATATGTATATAGATATATATACATATATGTATATAGCTATATATACATATATACATATAGCTATATATACATAGCTATATATACATATATGTATATAGGTATGTATACATATATGTATATATTTGTGTACATATGCCCACCCATACATATGTGCACACAGTTATCTATACCAAAGTACTATAAAGGATATGGGACAAGGTAAATGTATGCTGTAATTTCTTATAAATCACTAATTACTGTGGATTTTTCTCCTTGTCCTTACCCCATGAGATCATATTTTGCCTTGCTTATTTTAAGGCATTTCTAAGATGGTACAGGCAGAACAGAAAGCCTCCCGGATATGGTATCTGACAATCCTTTGTTAAAATCCTACTTTATGCTTTTCCCATCTGTGTGAACCTTGAGTGGGTTATTTCAACTTACCAAGTCTCACTTTCCCTGGTTCTAAAGTGGAGAAAGTATCTAATGTTTTAGGATCATTGTGTGTCTCAGTTAACATTCTCACTGCTATAATCCAGAATAACTGACCACATAACTTAGGAGAAGAAAGATATATTTCAGTTTCTTGGAGATTATGGGTTCAGTCCATGTGAAGTCAGGGTCTGCAGCTCAGGGCATGGTGATGTGAAGAGGAGAGAGGGAGAGCACAAGGTTCTGCTCTCACATCGTGGAGTCTGGAAGCAGAGAGAGCAAGCAAGCAAGGGGATTCAAAGACACAAGCACAGTCCCTAAAGCCACACCCCCCAGGGACCCACCTTCTCCAGCCACACCCCACTGCTAGGTTACCACCCAGTAAATCCATTAATGGATTTATATACTGATGAGTTTACAGCTCTTGTGACTTAACTATATCAACCCTGAGTTCTTCAGGGGACATTCTATATCTGAGCATAACATTGTGAGACCAAAAGTTATTTATAAAAGTTCTTGGTACATGATTTATGTCCAACAAAAGGTTACCCAAGTCATTGGCATATGCTTGGTCATTTTATGTCTTCCTTATAAACCCGCCACTCTTGAGTTGGCTTCATGGTACTTCCTATGGCTAAATTAGCAGAAGGTTGGGTCATTGTCAGTTGTTTGTGTCTAGTCCTTTTGAATCATCTCTACTCAAGTTAATGATAAAATACTGGATTATTGGCTTTACTGAATGCAGTACAGATACAGTAAATTTTATTACTAGATGATATTTCTTAGAAAATGCAATTTTCTTGGTTAGTGAAATCATCATAGTTGTTGAATTTATGTTGCATATAAGTGTTTTCTGCCAAAGCAGAAGTCTAACCATCCTGGTAAGAAAGGGTGTAGAATTTTAAAAAGATTCAATGATCTCATTGGGAGCCAGGAATACAGGACAGATTGATCAGTGAAAGAACTTTATTTTCTCCTTTTGAAGTGATACTGTCTTTCTCATTGATGCTCATTAGTGTATTAATAATGGCCAGTTGGACATGCGAGATGTACATAGTTTACAAGGGGTTGTATGAATACTAAGGACTGAATTATTGAAGTTCTTGACTATTTTGAAAACAGATTAAATTCCAAAAATTTGAATCTCCTTTTGATTTCTTTCTTCACTTTTTCTGTGGTCTATTTTGAAGCTTCTGTTACTTCCATTCTTACTTTTTCAGTAGTGATTGTATCCTCAGATTAGTAAAAACAAAGCATTCTTCTCAGCATCTCTCCATTGTTCAGCTTGATCAATGCCTTTTAAGAGCAATCAATAGAAGATACTTATACTGGTCTCAGCTCCTGTAGCAGCTGTCATTCCAAAATCAATGGGCTTACGTTAAAAGTACAGGTAGCTTTATCCTTCTAGCCTGTCCACCAATGTGAGATTCAGAGATCTGGGTCAGTCAACTTGATTTATCCTCTCGGGAACTTACTTCTTTCCCTGAAAGTCACCTTTAGTTTTTGACCTGTTTCTTTTATTTTCTTTGCTAGGATGTCGTTTTTGGTTTTCCCTTTCAATCTGGGAATTAAACTGGCCAAGAAGAGAAATGTAAAAATTATACTCTTCTGTTATGTTATTTTAATATTTCAGGTACTATTTTACTGTACTTAAAAAAGTTACCAATGATGTCTTTGTGGTCTATCCCTAAGAATGCTCATGTTTTCATTTTTTAAATACCAGGCTCAAGCATATTTTTTTCAGTACATTTAGCTCCATATCAAGTAAATTAAGGGGGCAGTGCCCACAGTTGTTGGTTTATCTTTCATTTTATTTTTTCCATTTATTAAGTAATCAATTAATTAAAGAAGTGTTAATTTAGCCTTCTATTTGCCAAGCTCTGTGATCAGCCCTGAAGATTCAACCATGAATACACCTGTGACTGTGCCCAGGAAGCTTACAATCTATACAGAGAGCTGTGTAGTAAAGAAGAAAATATGCTGTAATTTAGGAGATTATTTTGGAGAAGAAAGCAATTAAAAATGTGCTATATAAAGGAGGGACATGAGTTTGGATAAAATATAGAAAGTATAAATCAGAAGGTGATATTAGAGTTGCTTCTGAGGCTAAGAAGGGAGCATTGGAAGAAAATTCCAGAGTGAATAGCGAAGATAAAAGGCAGGAGTCAGGAAATAACATCAACTGTGGTTGAATAAGAAGGTGTGGAGTTGAGATGTGCTTGGAGAGGGAGGCAGAGACCAGATCAGCAATGATGGAATGAAAGGGGCAGACTTGAGATGCGCTTCAGGAGTTGAAAAGATACTTTAGTGGACTAGCTACGTGGCTTGAGGGAATGGAAATAATGAAAGATGGTATTTTGTAAAAGGGGGAGTGGTGGTATCAGTCCCTGAATTGGAAAGACTGTGAAGGCTTGGGGAGAAAGAAATAGAAAATAGTTTTTTTTGACATTTTTGTTTGAGATGCCTGTTAGATATGTAAATGTATAGGCAAGTGGATATATGAATTTGGAATTCAAATGTTTTGACCTCCGATATGCATGGGGAGTTCTTAGCATTTACACTGGAGATTAAGTGCGTGAGATTGGATGAGATCACCAGGGAAAAAATAAAGACGTAGAAGAGAAGAGAGTGCTTGACTCCATCCACAGGCCTTAAGGTGCTGAGCAAAAGGAACCGAAAAACAGCTTCCAATGAAGGAGAAAAAAAAATCCAGAAGTTTTAATGTTTAGAAGTGGATGGAAGAGAATGTTTCTAAGTGGGAATGGAGAGAGGAGAATATTCCCAAGGAAGAGTGATCATGGCGTTGAATGAGGATGTAGTATTCAGAACAGATGACACACAACACCATTCATGGAATTCCACAGCTTGGAGATTCCTGGTGATTTTGAAAAAGCACTTGTGTGTGTGTGTGGAGGGGGTGCTGGGGATTGAACCCAAGGGCATTCTACATCTGAACTATACCCCCAGCCCTTTTTTATTTTTTATTTTGAGACTGTCTTCTGATCCTCCTGTCAGTCTCCCAAGTCCTGGGGTTATAGGTGTGTGCCACTGCACCTGGCTTGAAAAACCACTTTGAAGGATGTGATCAGGCTAGAAGCAGAAAATGAAATGAAGGTGAAGAAGTAGAAATAATTTGTGGAAACGTTAGAGAAGTTTATTGTGACGAGGGACTGAGAGATTGGGTAGTACCTAGTGAGGGCTCATGTCTTCCTTCCTTCCTTCCTTCCTTCCTTCCTTCCTTCCTTCCTTCCTTCCTTCCTATCCAAGGGCATTCTACCTCCAAACTACATCCCCAGTCCTTTTTATTTTTAAATAGGTTCTCACTAAGTTGCTGAGGCTGGCCTCAAAACTGCAGTCCTCCTGTGATTCCAGAGAGAGGGAAAGGAAGGAGGAGAGGAAATCTTTGCATAGATTGGAAAGCGAGATGTGGAGAACTGAGTTTCATGAGACCTGGGTTGCATTTTCCATCATGACAGAAAAGAGCAAGAAGATGAGTACAGCTGCACATCAATTGGAGCCTTGGTGGTGGGAAGATAAAAGATCTCTGTGCAAGGACCACACTTGCTTTGTGGTCAATGTGACGTGCTGTCAGTAAGGATCGAGGTGGGACTAAGGGACGTTGAAAGAAAGAGGACTGGAGATACGCAGATGAAAGATGGAGAGAGATGAAGGTCTTTGGGTGGGAGTGGAGATGAGGATCGTCTCCAGTCCATAATGGGGTTAAGGTGTTTCTCTGGGTGACACAGTCCCTCACTAGAGTTATGGCTTGGCAAGCAGATCTCAAATTGGATTTCAGACTTTACTTACTCGTTGAGGCGGTGGACAACCTTTTTAACCATGTGCAGCTGACTGTACAAACATAATAGATAAATGTCTTGTGTTTCAAAACAGTAGAATTCCTCCTGGAAGATGGTGGAACGTTGGCTTGGAAATAGCCCTGGGGAGCACACTGAGACATAGAAAGGATCGGGAGAAAGATGAAAAAAATTTAAAACACATTATTAAAAGTCAGCAGGGTAATTGATGGCCCCAGGGAAACCAATTTTAGTGAAGACAAGGAGCAAGGCTTGATTGCAGGATCCAGCAGGTGCAGAAGAGTCTGCTGCTCCTAGAGTAGGAATTCTGAGGCAGGACGCAAGAAGGGTTTGGGGGCTGGACAGGGGGAGACTGGAGAAAGTTGAGAGCAGTATTAGAGTTACAGTTGAATACTGATGGATGACTAGTGAAGACAAATATTGGTAATAATCTAGTGAGAAGAGAGAGAGAGAGAGAGAGGAGAGAGAGAGAGGGGATGTGGTGAGAGATGTATCCTCCCACAGAAATAGTCTGTAGTCATAAATATTTATTTTCTGGCAGTGACAGCCCCCAGGGAGAGCTGCTCCTTTGGCATAAACAAGGCTGTGGGCAGTATCAAGGTATCATGGGGTAGTGGGGAAGATGGGCCCCTTTCTTCAGCTTCCCAAGTGGTGTAGCATAAGTAGCTTAGGACAGTCTCCTTAAGTCCCATGGGGAGAGTTTTTAAATGTCTTGGTGATGACCCAAACTCTATGTAACAAAGATTGGCCACCAAAAGACCGTGGATCATTGAGAAAATCTGCACTGGCTAATTCTTCACTTTGACTGCCTTTTCCCCATAATATACTTTAATATTTTTTAAGATAAATATTATTTTATTTACAAAAGAACAAAATTACCTTGTGAAGGTGCCCATTGAAAAGCTTGAAGAATGGTTTCATTGTAAGTTTTCTACTTGCCACTCAGAATATTGACACTACTCTTTTCCACTCTAAAAGAGATAGATATATTTAAATCTCCTATCACTGTAAAGGTCACCTTTTAAGTACACCAAAATTTAGCAGCACATAACTGTGGACTTCCTAAGATCTTTCTTTTCCATTAAAGTCTTTTTTAAAAAGACAATTATATGCGTTCAAGTACTCTTTTGACCAATTATAAGCACATGCACACTTGATTAAACAGTATATTATATCTCATAGTTTAAAATATCAAAAACTGCTTAACATCTTTAAAGTGACATTTGAAAAAGTCCATTATGTGGGTGGGCATATTTTTACATTACAAAATGGTTATTGGTTGTTTTATGGCCTATCATAGCCGATTTTATTACGGACATCTCTTTGAAAGCTAAGAGTTTACATTTTAAAAATCCCAGTTCCCTTTAATATAAACTATTATAAATCTGTCACCCATGGATGTCCTTAAATCTTTCCTGGAAAACTATTTATATTTTTGTTCTCTACTATTTCTTGCACTAAAGAATCCTATAGTCTCCTATTTCTTCTGTTTGAAGTAAAAATGATTTCAGCTGAAGTTACCCTTGTAAACTTCAAATGTATTTTTTAGGCTTTCAGCCTCTCCTTATCCTTTGTGATTTATAGATTTAAAAGAGACCTAAAAAAAAAGTCTCTGCCTTTGTCCCCTAGCCAGAAATTTCCTAAACTTAAAAAAACTATTTCTCTTCCTGTGATAGTGCTCCTTCCCGATATTCCCGCATCACATTCCTTGGGATTTCCTCCAGCTCTGCTCTGATCTTTCTTGAGCTGTAGCAACCAGGACTGCCAAATATAAAACCTACATTGAGATTGTAGACGAGTGTGAATTCCCTGCCGCAAGTGGTCTGTCTTAGAAGCCCTCCTCAGTGATGCTTCCCAACCTCTTTGCTGTGAGCACGACTTACCTAGTCCCATCAGTAACATTTCATTTATAAGCAGCAACTCTTAACGAAGCCAGATTCCAAGCTAGGGATAGGGGGAGGGGAAATGGAGGAACTCTTCCAGCAGGTTTTATAATCTCTGTGATGGATTATATAGTTTTTAAAGGACCCCTGGGTCTTCAACTCTTCTAGTCCAAGCTCCTTATTTTAAGGATGCTAAAAAAAAAATGGAGATAGGGAATGATTTACCCTAAACCATGTAGCTAACGAGCAACAGAGGTGGTAGGATTAGGTTGTTTTCTTCTGAGAGCAGTGTACCGGTGGCCTTAAAGGCAGTTTATTAGCCCTTGTGATAAAGTGTACATACATATTCCCGAACCTCTAATTTTAATGATTTTTGCCTTCTAATACCATGATTTGATGAATCATGTGGAATTCCTTGAAAATGGATAAAAGGTTTGTATAGCATCCAGTATACCATACTGTAACCTTAGCATCCAAAAAAAAAAAAATGAACTAAGGGGTAGAGGGAACTATAGTCTATTAGAGATTTCACATAAATTATATTAATTTTGAAAGTCAGAATACAAATTAGCATATATACCTTCACTGTGATTATACATTCTTTTGTGCTTGCGTGGTGCTGGGGATCTAATGCAAGGCCTTGTGTATGCTGGGCAAGCACTCTACCACCAAGCTATCCCCAGCCTCTGAATATAAATTTTAAAGTGTATATTCATTATAATAATGTGAAGACTATTTGGACTGCTGTAAATAGAATTTAGTTTTCAGAATGTTTATTATTTTCAGTAATTGATTAAATTCATGGTCAACAATTTGATACCAGATATATATGCATTTAAAAAAATCTCCAGGATATTTATTATTAAATTTCATACCTGCATGCTATAAGCAAAATTAATTTCCCAGTATCTCACCAAATTCATATATAAGATCAGGGAAAATATTATTTGTGGCATATTTACTACATCTTGATATGTTTATGTGTATATACCTCATTTTCTCCTTAAAATATTGCTGCAAAGGAAATATTATTCTTATTGTTGTGTTATTTATTCAATGAATACTTGTTGAGTTGCTACTGCGTTTGGGCTGTGGGGTACCAGGTGCACCTGATCATTCAGAAACTTCCAACAGATAAGAAAAAAAAATTGCATGCAGTCATGAGCAGAGATATAACGAGGTGGACGGAATAATGGCTCCAAAGATGAGAAGATTATCCTGGATTTTCAGAGTGGGTCCAGACTTATCCCACAAGTCCTGGAGCCCACAGGAGGAGTTCAGCTCTGCCTGCAGTGTGATTTCAGTCTAGTGTCAGATGCTAACTTATGGAACATAACAAATTTGTGTTGCTTTAAGCCACTGAGTTTGTGTTGATTTATTACAGCAGCGATGGAACTCTTGGCCCCGGCAGGGGAAATCCCATGATGTTTGGGAAAAGGACCATCGGCTCGAAAGGTGTTTGCACCAATTTCTGAAGGATCAACAGAAGTTAGCCAGGTGGAAAGGAAAAGATTGTTACAGGCTGGAGGCAGGAAGAGGGAAGAGGAAGGATACGTAAGGTTATAATAACTAAAATGTAAAGCTCTGGATGTCACAGAGACAGTGACCTCTTAGAGGAATAGTAATTGGTTCATTTTTATCAATCAATAATGCATGAGGCCTGGAGTGATGAGATGATTTTTGGAAAGGTGACCAAGAGTCAGGTCCTGGGAGTGTGCCCAGCAGAGGGATGATGACAGGACAGATTTCCCAAGTTTTGGGGTAGTTAGTAACGGAGCCCTGTTGCCTTGACCCAAAACCCATATCCTTTGCTTGTATAACCAACAAAGTAGACATAGCTTCCTAAAACAATTAAAAGTTGGGTCTTTGGCAGTTTCCTACAAAGTATATATATACATTTTATTTTATTTATTTTATTTTGTTCTTTTGCGGTACTGGGGATTGAACCCAGGGGCATTCTACCTCTGAGTTACACCCCCAGCTCTTTTTTTTTATTCTTTATTTTGAAACAGGGTCTCACTAAGTTGCAGAGGGCCTCACTAAGTAGCTGAGGCTGGCTGCGAACCCGGATCCTCCAGTCTCAGCCTCGCAAGTACTGGGATTACAAGCGTGTGCCACCACGCCTGGCTCAAAGTATATATTTTTAACACACTGTCTCTTTTGCACCTGATCACCAGGAGGCAATTTGGCAGTAAGTGCCCTAGTTTCTGGACTTACCATGTTCCACTGGTCATCACAGTGTGTGGCTGGTTTCCCCCTGCCAGTGGGATACTGTCTGAGACCAAGTGCCCTGGCTCTCTTAGCTCAATTTTCCTTTGAAGCATGAGTTGAGGTTTTCTACCTTCCTTGTTAGCCTGGTCCTTTATCCTTGTGGAATGTATAAATGTCTTGTGTGTAGGGAGTTCCCTGCCTTCTTTCTTAATGGTGCTTAGATGTTTGCCTTCTTTTCCCTGGCTGGGCATTCCTTGGGGTCAATAGAGCTGATCTTATCTGCTTTTTCATAAACATTTTTTGGTGGTACTGGGGATTGAACCCAGGGGCATTGTAATTTTGAGCTATATTCCCAGTCCTATTTTTATTTTTTATTTTGAAACAGGATCTCACTAAGTTGGAGAGGGCCTCACTAAGTTGCTGAGGCTGGCCTTGAACCTGTGATCCTCCTATCTCAGCCTCCCAAGTACTGAGATTACAAGAGTGTACCACCACACCTGGTTTATTTGCTTTTTGATACCTTTTTTAATGGTACTGGGAATTAAACCTAGGGGCTTCCACTGACCTACCCTTTCTTCCTTCCTGCCTGCACTCTTATCAGTGCATTGTAGTCTCACATCATAATGTAGTTTAGAGTGATAGGGACATACATGCACACAGTACTTAGTGAGTTTCCCCCCAGTTCCCTCCCCACTTCCTTCCCTTCCCCATGCATGATATTGAGATTGGTGTTGGTATTTTCACCTATATACATAACCTCAGTTGCTAAGTTACCATGTGCTGTTCTCTAACTTGCTATTCTCCTGTCTCAGCCTCCAAAGTACTGGGATTGTAGGTGTGAGCCACAGTGCCCGGCTATTTGGTTATTCTTTATACTGATTTCTGTTGATGTTTTAAAAATTGAAAATATGGGCAGGATTAAGGAAGGTTAAAACATCAACAATAAAAACTGCCTATGTTCTGGTGAGTAACTTCTAAATTTTAAAAATTAAAGAAATATGTGCATTTGATTAAAAAAATCAAAGAGCACTGGAAAGTTTATAACAAATGTGATTGCTTTCTCTCTACTCATGACAATGCCTGTTCTCTTTTTTAGCTTCTCCTTATGTCATTTATATATTTCCATATTCAAAATAAAGTGAATATGCCATTGTCTTTCAATTCATTAATAACAGACATTGTCTACTGTCATCCTAACTTGGTAAATATAAAGAAATTAGCTTTCTTTTCTATTTTTCTCTTCTTTTTCTTTTCGTGGACTGAACCCAGGGGTGCTGTACCACTGAGCTGCATCCCTGGCCCTTTTTTATACTTTATTTTGAAACTGGGTCTCACGAAGTTGCGGAGGGCCTCATTAGATAGGGGGAGAGAGAGAGAGAGAGAGAGAGAGAGAGAGAGCTGAGGCTGGCTGCGAACCCGGATCCTCCGGTCTCTGTCTCCCAAAGTACTGGAATTACAAGTGTAAGCCACCACGCCCGGCTCCGGGCCCCTTTTTAAAAATTTTTTTAAAACAGGGTCTGCTAAGTTGCTCAGGATAGCCTTGAACTCATAATCCTCCTGATCCTCCTTTTTCAGCCCAAAAGTGCTGGAATTACTGGCACCACAGCAAAGGAATTAACATTCTTATACCACGATTCTCTTCCCTTTATCATTTAATTTTTAGGCAAATATTTAGTGTTTACATTATTATTTGTGTCCAAACATTACTAATAGCCATGCAGTGAAGATTCCTATAATTTTGTCTGCTTTGTTTTATTTGAAATTAATAATTGCCTTGTCTCTGTGTGCCTGGTTTTCTTTGCTCCTTTTGCTGATTCTTCTCACATTCCCTCTCCCATGACCTGACAGTGTAATTTTCTACAAAGTCAATCACATTAAGCAGTCTATCACTTCTCATATTTCCATCTCGGAGACGTCTCTTCTGGTGGCCCGCTTTCTACACTTGCTGCTCAACCGTCATGCCGGGTATTTCCTTTGTTTTCCTCAAGTGTGGAATCTCTATTTCCTGGATCTTATGGTTTGGTTTGTTTTTCCTTTTTGGGGTTATTTCCTCATTTTGTTTCAGTGCATCCTTTATCAGTTTGGTCAAGTTAAAGCAAGGGGACGGAGTGGTCAGAATGGTGGGGACAGCCCTCCTCTGCTCCAAGTTGGATTCGCACCCCGTTTTCCGTGAGCTCCTTTCCTCTTCAGCAGGAGGCCCCTGGTCTTCTCCAGGGGAGGGCCTCTTGTTTTTACACTTCTCAGGTCTTCCTCTTTCTTGATTTGCAAACTGAGTTCTGTGGAGGACATCTCCCAGGAATTTCTTGAAAAATGATGTTTGGGAGCAAATCTTAAAGGCATATTATACACCGATTGTCATTATCCTATACGTATTTATTATAAGACCACTAAATAATAAAGACAGAAATGTGGCGATATGAAAAAAATGTTTCTGCCCATATGAGTTTATAGAATAGATGGACAGACAAGAAATCTATACGATATTGTTAAAGTGAAATTTAAGTGTGAAACAAGAGCTTTCCCAGGTGCATACGATTAATTTCTGTATAAAGAGTACCGACCTTGTATGAAAGGAAATGTAATTGGGAAGGAATATATTCAGGAAAAGGTGATCTTGAATCCTTACAGGATTGGTAGGATTTTTGTTAAGTGGAAATGGTAGGGAAGACATTTTCCTACTGACATAAAATTTTTATAGGGGCATAATATCAAGAATATTCTAGAGAAAAGGAAGCATGCCAGCTTGACCTCAATAGAGAGCGTGGGAGAAAACTAGGGGTTAAAGTCAGGAAAGTAAATTGTTGATAGATGATAGAGGACATTACATTCCAGGTGAGGCCATTTTAATTTATCTTGCAGGTAAACACTATTGGAGGTTTCTTAGTAAATCCTGGGGCCAGGTTGATGACATTCCAGAACGTCACAGACATGGAATCATAATATGGAGTCTTTTGCACCTGACTTCTCTTGAGATTCCATCCGTGGTGTTACACTTATCAGTAGCTTGTTTTTGTTACTGAGCAGTATTCCGGTACCATACTTAATCTACTTACCAGTTTTTATTTGGGTGGTTTCCAGTTTGGGGCCATTACAAATAAAGCTGCCATAAACATTTTCCTACAGGTTTTGTGTGGACATGTTTTCATTTTTGGGGGGTCAGTACCTGGGGGTAGGATTGCTGGATGGTATAATTGCATAGTTAGTTTTCTGACACTCTGACAACTGCTTTTCAAGATGGCTCTACAATGTCACACTCCACCCTGCAAACAAATGGGAGTTTCAGTGACTCCACATTCTTGCTGGCATTTCCTATAGTTGTTTTCTTAAAGCCATTTTAACTGGTAGTGAAATCTCACTGCGGTCTGAACGTGTATTTCTCTAGTGATTAATGAGGCCGGGCATCTTTTCATGTGCTTATTTACCATCCATATATCTTCTCTAGTGATTTATCTGCTTAAATCTTTTACTCATTTTTAAAAGAGTATGTTTGTTGATGAGTACAAAAGATAATTTGTTTATTATAAATTAAAATGCAAAAAAATACAAATAGGAAAGTAAGCCAACTTCACTCCTAGCACCTAGAAATAACTATTTTAATATTAATATTCCAAGCACCACTTCTTCTTTTGCATATATTCAGATAGAAGGCAGGTGGGTGGATAGATGGATGATGAATGGGTGGATGAGTAGATGGGCAGATAGAAAAAAATTTAAAAATGAGATCATATTAGATATACTGATGTTTTTATTGTGAAAGAATTTGTATACCACGAAACTTACCCTTTTAAAGCATACAACTCAGTTGTTGGTGATATTTTCACCATGTTTCATTTCTACTCTTAATTTCAAAAAAGTTATCACTCCCAAAAAGAACCCTATACCCATTCGGAGTTAGTCTTCTTTGCCCCCCCCCCAGTCCCCAGTCTGAAGCAACAAATAATATACTTTTTGTTTCTATGGATTTACTTATTTTGGAATTTCATATAAATGGAATCCTATAATAAGTCTGGCTCCCTTCACTTAGCATAATGTTTTCAAGGTTCATTCTTGTCATAGCATATATCAGTATTTTATTCCTTTTTATGACGGAGTAATATTCTTTGTATTGGTCTACCATATTTAATAATACTTCCTTCAATTGATAGACATTTAGGTTGACTCTACTAGTTGGCTATTACTAATAATGCTGCTATAAACATTCATGTACCAGTTTTTGCATGGGCAAATGTTTTCTGTTCTCCTGGCGTTAAATATTTAGGAGTAAAATTGTTGGTACCCATTTTAAAAACTGAGTTGTTTGTTTTCTTACTATGGAGTTCTTAGGTTTATGAAGTTTAAATGTCTAATTTTCAGCCAGGCCTGGTGGTGCATGCTTGTAATCCCAGTAATTGGGAGGCTGAGGCAGGAGGATCACAAGTTTGAAGACAGCCTCAGCAATTTAGCTAGATCCTTAGCAACTTAGACCCTATTTAAAAATGAAAAATAAAAGAGAGCTGGGGGTATAGCTCAGAGGTAGAATGCCCCTGGATTTAATCCCCAGTACCAGACACACACATTCAAAAGGTCTAATTTACAAATGTGTGTGTCTTGTAATTTAGATAACTCCAGTAGTTTTAATTTTGATGTAGGCTTAGTGAAGGTTTATAACAGCTTGATTGTCCAGTGTCTCCCAAATATTACTAAATCAACTTGCATTGATTTGAATTATTTGAAAATATGTAAAGTAGGTCCTTTAAATGATTATTAGTTTTTTGTGGTGCTGAGGATGGAACACAGGGCCTCATGTGTGCTAAGTTAATGCTCTGCCACTGAGCTACACTCTGGCAATAAATTATATTCTTTTCATCTTAAACAGTTCTTCATATTTTGCTCCTTTCCAGAATTCATTTAGTTACTGATTTTAAGAATATTTATTGATATTGCCTTTTGAGTGTTAGCTATCATACTAAGGTGTTGACATAAATGTATGGGGGAACAACTTGATATACAAATATGAGATGTAAATTGTAGTCATAATCATCTCATGCTATGGGTATAATTTGGTTCATATTTATATGTCTCTCTTCCTCCCACTTCTCACAGGATTCCTTCATCAAAGCTTATTCTAGACACACGTATAAATAAATCTCCCAGTAACATTTGGGGACTTAAATAAATAAAAGTTCCTCTGAGGCTGTCTGTTAATTTTTTATGTAGGGTGGCATGATGTGGAATGTCACCCTGTAGGTAACAGAGCCGTGCCTGTCATGTTGTTTCTTTCAGCATTGCTGACAGACAGAGGGCTTTGGAGGCTGAGCTGAGGACGGTGCAGGCCTCTCGCAGGGACCTGGAGAACTTCCTCAAGTGGGTCCAGGAGGCAGAGACCACAGTGAATGTGCTGGCGGATGCCTCTCAGCGGGAGGATGCTCTGCAGGACAGTACCTCGGCCAGGGAACTCAAACAGCAGATGCAGGTAAGTGCCCAGGAAAGTACTCCGGTCTTCTCATTATGCTGTGCTCTCTGGGTCCATAGACATGCAAATTGATCGCTCTTAAGAAGTGAGTTGTGCCCTTATTCACTTATGAAACCCATGCTCCCCTGTGAATATTTGGTTTCTGGAAATAAGCTCGATAAAGTACTTTTACTTAATATCACAAGGGGGAAAACACCCTGTTTTATGGAAGTAATAATTGTTTATTTAGAGTTAGAGGCTTGATGCTATTCTGTTTTCTGTCACTTTAAGCCCTATTACAGTTAGCTTTATTGAATCCTAAATTATAAGGGCATTTTCCCTTAATATGAAGTTGTTTCTTTCCCCGCTTATTATAAATACTTAATATAAAAGCTGCAAAAGCTCTATGGCTTAGTTTATAACTAAGGCTATTAGGCTTGAAGGTATTACTTTCAGTCTTTAGCTTGATAACTATGATTGCATATGCAGTCTGAGGTTCAGATTTTTCTTCCGCAAGGAAATGTGATATTATAAAATCTTTTTTCCAAATTTATAAGAAATCTTAAGAAGCATATCTGAATCTTTTTTGCCCTCCCCCCAAGTACTACTGCCTCTGTGCCTGTGAACCTCCCAGTTTTGTGTGTGGATGAACCGCTTCTTGCTGACCATACATGCCTTCTCACTATGAACTTAGTTCAAGACCTGTGTCTGGGGGGGATTCTCCTCATCTACCGCAGCTGTACAACCCGATCACTTCAGTGTGCCGTGTCATTCACACATCAATCTGACAAGCCCTGTTTCTGATATACTGGGGAACACATGACCCATTGTCATTTGATGCTTGTCTCCAGCTGTCCCAGCTGATCCCCTAGGTCTTCAAGGAGAAAGATTGTGTTATTCCAGACTGTGGCCTACACAGTGCTCTGGGTGCAAATCCCAGGTAAACACTGGCTGCTTCTCTTGGGCCTTGACTGTTGGAATTCACTACTGAAGGCCTTTTTTCAATCCATTCTTAGGAACTCTTTTTCCCTTGAATTGGCCAAAAGACCATTTTGTAAGATGTCAATAAATTATGTGGGCCTGGTTTTCTTGGATTCTTACTCTTACCGTTTCTAAATTTGGAATCATTTTCATTAAAGAGATTACAAAAATTTAAGAAGGAACCTTCTTGTAATAGGCTTCTATATTGCTTGTTTCCATGCATGAAGACTCTTACTGTGTTTTACTGTTGAGTTCCTGAGATTAATTTAATGAGAATCTGTTTACTTATATTACTTCTTATTTCTTATTCATTGCACAGTATATTTGTGACTTGGTAATAAGAGCAGCAGGCAAATATTGACGTTAAATGTGTTCTTTTGTCTTGCCCTGTTTAGTCTCATAAGGTCACCACCAATGTTAATTAATAAAATATTGTGTGATCATCTGGACTTTAGGGGGTTACAGAGCATTCTCAATGTGGGTAGTTGATGATAGAGTTTATTATTATTATTATTATTTTTGTGGAACTAGGGATTGAGCCCAGGGGCATTCTATCTCCGAGCTACACCCTCGGCCCTATTTTTTGTTCTTTATTTTGAAACAGGGTCTCACTAAGTTGCAGAGGCCTCACTAAGTTGCTGAGGCTGGCTGTGAACCCAGATCCTCGGGTCTCGGCCTCCCAAGTACTGGAATTACAAGCGTGTGCCACCACGCCCAGCTAGAGTTTATTATTTTTAATGATTTGAACAGCTATAAACCTGATCTGCCAATGCTCATGGATATTTAATTTATGTAATGATGTTAATTTCAACAGATATTTAGACTATGCACTTGAGTAGGTAATAGTTTATAGATAAAGGGAAAGGAGGTTTGAAATGAACTTTGGTAATGAGTACCAGTGACACGCAGGCCTGCTGGAGAGTTTAATGATGTTTTCTGACACATTTTATCTTAGGATATATTCTTACCAGGCCCCAAACTCCTCTCAATATTTAATGAATATTCAAGCTGCAGTAGAAAGGAATTTAAATAGAAATGTTAAGAATCTTTTAAATAAAAATAACTAAGCACAGGATTACTTATCTTATGGAAAACAGCAACAAGAAAAAAGGCTGCTGACTAAAATATAACATGTATCCTAATTGCTTTTCAAAAATAATGTGGCTCAAAGAGTCTGTTTGGGTTCATTTACAGTATTAAAGAGGGCATTTTCTGAGGGCCTGCTCCTATCTTTTTGTTTATCTGAAGATAAACATTTGCATTTGTTTGTATTTGGGATGTTTCACATTATGGTAATTTGTACGATTTTTCACTCCCTAGCTCCTTTACTAAATGCTCTTAATTTTAAGGCATTCTCCTCATTTTATTAAAAAAATGTTCCACAGCTTCACTTTCAGCACTTTATTCATGGATGATTGTTAGAGACTTAGTATCTTTGGCTGAGTATTTCTGAGGCAGGGGGATTTTTATTTTCCTATGGGCTTGTATATCAATGACTCCCATTTTGTGTGAGTGATTTAAAATGGAAACATGTTTAGAAGTGGAGTGTTGAAGAAAATGAAAGTATCAAACCCCTGGAAATCATAAACTACATTTCCTGGGGGCTCGGTGGTGGTGGCAGGCCATCTATGTGTGCACCGTACACAGTGGAATAAGGACCTTGTTGCGTAAATACTCGGTGCACAGGGGTGTGTATAGAACTGCGTAGATGACACGAGCATTGTTTATGTTTGCTTCATGTCTCGTGTCAACCAGATAAAGGCCATGGGAGTATTTCTTGAAGACAACGTTAATTCTATATTCTGTTTAAAATGAATCTTGGGTAGTTTGGAAGCACAATGGGAGACGGAGATTAATTTCTGGGAGTATGCTATACTACGTGCCATTTCTGTGAAGGATGGATGACCAGTTGGATTTGTGCATTGATGTTTCTTTGTCATGAGCAAGGCTGTGAGGTTTTACTCCTCGGCAGAGGCCTGTTGGCAAGAGAAAAGCTGATCCTTTGGAGATATGCGGGAGAGTGACTCTCCTTGAGAGCTGTGAGAGGTCCAGATCTTAGAGGACCTTGTGCACCCAGCTAAGTATTTTATACTCTAACCTGCTGGCAATGGGGAGTAGTTGCAAAGGATATTAAGCAAGGGATACTGCATTGAGATTTCTGCTTTATAGGAACCTAGTGGCTGGCATATAAGGAATGATTTGCACTAGGCAGGGTGACAGCCAGAGAGCTCTGTTAGGATGCTCTTGTAGCCATCCAGGGCAAAGGTGATAAAGACTAGAAATGAGGCAGTGGCAGCGGCAGTGGACCTAAGGCCTTGACAGTAGGAGTCAAGGGAGGGAGGGGGAGGAGCAAAGACAAGGAAGATTGTCAGATGGTATCGGAGCCTGAGGCAGGGAGCATACCAGGAGAAAATGTCAGGGCAGAGGTGCCAGTTAGTAGGGACTGTGAAGGGATGGCAAATTCCATTTTGACTATATTGAAATGAGGCATTTGAGCCAGTCATGGTGGCACATGCCTGTAATCCCAGTACTTGGGAGGCTGAGACAGGAGGATTGCAGGTTTGAGACCAGCCTCAGCAATGTAGTGAGACTCTCAGGTACCTAGCAAGACCCTGTTTTGAAAAAAAATTAAAAGGGCTGAGGGTGTAGCTCAGAGGTAGAATGTCCCTGGCTTCAAGCCCCAGTACCAAAAAAAAAAAAAAGAAATGAGACCTTTGAGTAACCTCCAGGGGGAGACCACCTGGTATGAATTGTCACTGTGAATCTGTATTCAGATGATGAGGGAATTTGTCCAAAAATGAAGAAACTATTATTGTTGTTGTTGTTGTTGTTATTTCGCTTTTGAATGAAAGCCTGTTATTAACTAGCCAACCAGTTTATTAGTTCAAATGCACTTAATTTTCATGGCCACCTTCTAGGATTTAGTATTATTTTAATTATATGTTTTAAATGTAAGCCTTGCATTTTAGCAGTACCAATTAATTGATGTGCTGGCTTTTTCCTGGGTAGAATTCTGAGCCCAGGGCCTTTCTGGGGCGGTATGAGACTAGGTGGCTGGCTTTGCTCCGTAACATTGTGTTTTAGGATTATTATATTTCATCTCCTAGACTTGCTTTTGGCTTCACTTCCATCCTCGTGTTCCATAGGCGCAGACTATAGATTGTCTCAGTTCTTCCTCTGCGCCTCGGCACTGCGTGTGTGTGGGGGGGTAAAATAGCTGTCTCCTGGGAACTTTACCTGCTGGTTCTAGAATAGAAATTATATAGGTTGAGCCTCCCTAATCCAAAAATCTGAAATCCAAATGATCCAACGTCTGAAATTTTTTTGAGTGTTGACATGATGCCACAAGGGGAAGGTTTCATACCATGAAACTTTGTTCCATGCACAAGAATCATTAAAAATATTGTATAAAAGGACTCTCTGGCCATGTGTTTAAGGTATATGTGAAATGTACATGAATTTCTTATTTGGACGTGAGTCCAAATAATACATGATATCTCATTATGCGTATGCAAATACTGTTGCATTAGTCAGCTGTGCATCACTGAGACCAAAATATTTGACAAGAACAATTTAGAGAAGAGGTTTATTCTGGCTCGTGGTTTCAGAGGTTCAGTCCATGGTGAGCAGGCAGCAAGGAATAAAGGTGTGGCAGAGTAAAGTTGTTCAGCTCATGGCAGCTGGGGAGCAAGGCGGGGAGAGACCAGAGACATATAGAGTCCCCAAGACAGTGCCCCCAATGACCACCTTCAGCCATGCCCCACAGGCGTACAGTTACACCCAGTAAGTCCACTCGAATTATTAATCCATCTGTGGATCAATACACTGATGAGGTGAGAGCCCTCTTGATTCAATCCCGTCACCTCTGAACATTGCTGCATTTTCAATACATGAGCTTTTCTGGGAAAGATTCCATACCCAACTGTAACGACTGTATTGCAAAAAAAAAAAAAAAAATCTGAATCTGAAATCTGAAACACTTCTGGTGCCAAGCATTTCAGAAAAGGGATACTCAACTTGTAACTTCATATTTTTCATAGCAACCTTATTGGCTATAATTCACATACTATATACATTTCATTTATATTTTGCATTTCAGTTGTTTTTAGTATAGTCACAAAATGTTGTGCAACCATCAACATTCTTATCACCTCTAGAAAACAATCCTTTCCCCTCTAGCCATCAGTCTCCTATTCCTAACCTCCCTGTTCCTCCATCCTAAAGAATCACTGATCTGTTTTTAATCTACTTGCCTAAGAGCTTGTTATTTTAATTTTTATTTATCAGACTACGTGCTCTTCTTTTGGCTTTAACAGATGTGTTGACACTGTCAGTCTCACCAGAGGGAGGCAGTATGGAATCTCAGCAGAGACCTGCAGGAAAAAAATACCACTAGGCAGAAACCCACAGAACAGTTATTACTTGATAAACACAACTCCGTAGGACTCAGTGTAGGACTTTAGCTCATGCTAACATGAAGGACTGAGGAGACATGAAGGAAGAGAAGGAAGGACTTGACAATCCTGAATTTCGTTTACAGACTCGTGCCAGCATTGGGGAGGGGCGAGGCTGCAGCATTACCCAGGTTATTAGTTGGAGCAGGACTCTGCTAATGAGAAACATCTGGCTTCTATTTCTGGCTGTGCTCTCTGACCCCACCATTTAATCATCCTGGGTTATTCTGCTCACCTTGTGACACTTCCCCCCAGTTGATATCGTAATGGTGTTCAAACTGCAGTAGACAGTGTGTCTCAGATATGAATACAACACACATAAAAAACCCCAATTCCTGTCTTGGCTCTTTATATGATATAATTATAGTCTTATATTTCCTATTCATAAAATTAAAACAGCTTTATGGCAAGTAAAATGAGATCATGAAGATACTGTCAGAGGAGAAATGCGGGAATTTGGAAGGTTCCGTAATCAATTACAGACTTGTTTGTTTTCTATTCACTTTGCTGTTTATTTAGATGCGTCCTAACCTGTTTGATTTCTGATGGGGTCTTTCCTCCTAGGCAGGCACGGGCAGCCCATTGGCTGGCTCTGTACTTAGGGTATCTTAGGAAAAGCCACATGCCCCCCTGCAGATAGGTTTTGTTTTTAGGTGACTTTGTGCTGAGACCTGCCCGGAGGTGATTTGTTGGCACTTACTATAGGGGCTGCAGTCGTGAGAGTCAGGTACCCATCTGCTCTTCTCAGGATTGCTAACAGGATTATTCCTCATTCATTCCACAAGCACAGCCAGCGCTTCCTTTAGCCGGGGAGTGCACGCATCCCTCTTTACAGTGCCAGGGCGGATGCCACTCTGTCTCCTCCTATAAACCAGCTCCCGGGCATGCACTGTGGTGGCGGCGATGTGTTGAATCTCTGTTCCCAGGGGAAGTCTGCTTTGTATCTGCAGCTTTAATGTTTCACTTAATATCCTCTTTGGCTACTGAGCACACTCCTCCCCAGCAGCCGGCAGCGCTTGGCTGCCGGACAACTTGCTTCATTTCTGTCCCCGCTGGGCTGAGCAAGTCCAGGCTGTGAGCATCTGCCGGGGGTCTGTCTGAGTGGCGTTTGCCTGTGTTTTTGAAATTGAAAAGAAGTTGAAGGCATACCAGCCTCCTTTCCCCCCAGAACCTAAACCCCTGTATCTTTCAAATGCATTCCTGGAAACGAGCATGCTCAGAGAACTGGCAAATCATTGTCCAGTGACCGGGAGGAAATGATCGCGGCTCTTCATTTATAATGCAAATTCTGAGGTGTCTCCAGAAGTGTGGTGAACTTAAAATGATGGCCGTGGTGAGAACGTCTCTGCAGAAAGTTGTGGTTTTGTTGCATCGTTTACAAAGGATGGCAGTTTCTTCTCCTCGGTATCAGAAGCTCTGTAAGGTAACTGAGTGATTGAAAAATAAGGATCTCGGGCGTCTGACAATTCTCCTGTTTCTTGGGCTTGAGAAACTAATCTTTTAAGTTCTGAGCAAGGAAGGATTCTCTTTCTTAGTCACTGATTGTAAGAGCTGTGAAAGGGAATTGCTTAATTAAATTTTGTTTAAGAATCTGAACCAGGAACTGTTTCAATACATATTTTATGTTGCAATTGACACGGTCTTCTCTTCTGAGATGGACTAGTGAACTGTTGGGAGAAAATATGGCCAAACTATATTCGTTAAGACCTGTTACCTTATGTGGTTCTTTGCAGGGTCTTAATATTGAAAGGCACATTAATCTTATGCAAACTTCAGTAAAATTAAAAGAAGAGCTTAAAATAACCTTTCAGTAGCTGCTTAAAAATGCCCATCTTTTATAGCTAATTGTTTTTTTTCAATTAAGAGAATTAAAGCACATTTTTAAAAACAGGCTTAAGTCGACCCTAAACATCCCCTATAGTCATGGGCACTCCATCTATTATAGTTAAACTTGAAGAAGTTAATTTCATTTGGACAGGTGGATTAAAGAGTTTTTGGAGGCAACTGGACAGTTGTAAATTTCTAATACTATGTCAGTCATCATAAACATAAACTAGCTCCTTCATTTTTATTTAATTATATTTTTATTGTAGTTTTATGTTATTTCGCATACAATCTCAGTACCTTAGCCAAAATTTAGGTGATCTGATATAAAAGGAGGGGATTATAACAGGAATGTTAAGGTGATTTCTATACCACCACAGTACCTATCTGTACATATTCTTTCTTTCTGTCACATTCTTAGTACCATCCTCTAGAATATACCTTGTTGCTCTGTTAGCTGGCCAAACCCATTTGTAACTGGAAAAACTGTCTCCAAGAAAATATTCTTTTTCTGGCAACATATAATATGACACATCTAAGCACCCAGGCTGTGCTTATATGGTAGTGAATCAGGGGAAAAAGCAGTGTTCTATTAACTTTCTCATATGGTGTTGTTATTATTTGTAGTTTGGCTAATTAAATGTATTTCTGTCTGGGAACTTTTTTAAAAAAAGTTTTAGGAGATATGTTAAGGTAATAAGACTTTCTTTGCAGAAATACTTAGAAATATTTTTATTTGTATAATAAGTTAAATTAAAACTTAATACAACTCCTTCAGCTATAAAAGTTCATAAAACTAATTATTTCTATGCATTCTGCTTTTGTCCACTTCAAAAATAGATATATTCTGGTAAAATACATCCATTTTTTCAGAAGAAAGCAGTTTTAATAATAGAGAAAAAACCCTTATTCACTGATACATGTCATTTTATTTTTTTAACCACTGTCAATATGAATATAAGAAGCATTCTTTTTTAGGTAGCTTGGCTACTTTTCTTACCCATTTGTATAAGTACTTTCTCAAAAGAGAGACATTTTTCAAGTCATGTGAACAAAGTGTTAAATTAGTTCTAGGTATGATTCAGGAGAGAAAGTTGCTAATTAGTTTAATGATTAGACCCTAAATAAATACAAGTGAAGTGGCCGATGTCATTGGATAAGTTAGTGTCCATCAGAAGTATTCTTTGGAGACTTTTTTGAGGTTTATAATTTCCTACAGATGCCATTAAACTGAAATGTTTAGAATAAATGTTACTTTTTACTTTTAGGAAATTTGAATTTGTATTATTTGCAGTTGAAATGTCATCCTTCATCTATTTTCACATATGCAAAATTAACAGTTGCCCAGATAAAACCATGGCAAATATACAATTCCAATCGTGTCCAGCAGGTGTCAATATAAGGCAGTGATATATGAGATTTTGGTTAAAGAACTGAGAATCCAGATTGGGAAGTGGCACCATTACCATGAAATAAATGAACTAGTAACTGGTCTATTTTATTTGCCTGTTTATGTTTGAAAACTGATCTTAGTTATTGATTTATATTAATTCATATAATATAAGTAAAATTTTTAGTTGCAGAATTAAATATTGACAGTTAACCACTGCAAATACTGGCATACGTATATCTGTGCCAACTGAAAATATTTAATTGTATTTTAATTATCAGTAGTCCAAGGTGTGATACCTAAAAGTTTGAATGGATTTGGTATTTATTTGTTCTAAGACACTATAAATTTTCTCCCCCTTAAATTGGAAAGGCTATTATGACCCTCTGTCTCTGTACCTCCTACATTTTCTAAATTTAGTTTCTTAGTAAGGCAATACCATAAATTTCAATGTTTCTTCATAAAAATGTAAAGGCAGTCTATTGTAAATACATTTTCAGACTGAAATGAATGAGAAAATAATATTGCATAATCTAAGGGGAAACAACTATTTTAAATACACTTTGGCTTTTTGAAATCCAGTATCTGCTAATGTTTCTTTCACCTTTTAATTCCTCTTTAGAATCTCTCCTTTTACGTGGCATGTGGAATTTCAGTTATTTATCATACTCTTCCCCCAGTGGCACCTCATCTTTCTTTGCTTGTTTTCATACTTGGCTTCATTGCCCGCAAATAGTTTGTGTGTTACACAAGTGGAAATTTGTGCAGAATATTCTTATGTTCTCTCTCTCTCTCTCTCTCTCTCTCTCTCTGTGTGTGTGTGTGTGTGTGTGTGTGTGTGTGTGTGTGTGTTTCTGCCTGTTTCAAAGAGGGGGAGGAAAGGAATGACAAGAGGCACTTGGGAAATTCACAGCTCTCAGAGTTAAAATATGCTTTTCCTCCTCTCAGCCTATTTACACATTACCTTGTGTTTTTTGCCTTTAAAACATTTTTTTTCCTAGTTATACATTGCAAAAAATATGGGCAGGAAACTGAAACATAAGTGCTGTTTACTTGGAGATATAATTAGCAGTATTGAAATTGCCCCAATGACCTAAAATCACCCTATACTGGATGCTAATTTTTCCAGATTTGGTTTTTGATTGCCTAGTTCCTTTAAAATATTAATGACTATCAAAATTATTTTTATTCTAATAGAGCACAGTAAAAGCAAAGCTGCATGCACGTGATTTTAAAAATATAATAGTGACTTTTTTCATTGTTACATGATTATTTTTGGGTGTTTTATATTAATAAATCTTTGGATTAAAGGCTGATTATGTTGAATCAGAAAGGAATTATGATAGTCCTCCGTTTTTTTCTTAGTGTCTATTACATAAGATATTTAATAATTGGAGACAGTAGTAAAAGCAGATTCTTTTAAAGTAGATTGGGGTGTGAACCATTATAGAAAAATGAGAAATAATAATAGTGTTATAAACTGAGTTCTTAATGATTAAAGCATCTGTAGATTTTTGACTTAAGTAACATAACTTGTGTTTGCTTGCATATATATGTGAATTACTTTAGTTTAAATAATTTTTGTCTTCAAACTTTTTGATCATGTAATTTTATTAGCAGCAAATTATTTTGAATATATAGCTATGTATACTTAATATTCATTTAAAATTATACTCATACATCACGGCAAAGTCATATATTAAGTATTAGTGGAGTAGTATTTTGTTCTTGCTTTCTACTGTTAACTTCTTGCACCCCCAGTTGGTTGTCTTTTTCTTCTATGTGGTGACATACACAGTTTTGGGTACAGTTTCTCTGTGGCTATCCCTTGCCTATCCTTCTGGGGGGCCGAGGATTTCAGGATGATGCTCAACTCAGAGCTGCCTGAAAGCCATGTCTTCTGTGGTATCAGAGCTTCCACTGAGTACTCTGTGAGAAGTAGAGAGAGATCTGAAGATTCCACGGTGCAAGTCAAGGTTAACCGGTGATGTCTACAAAAGGCCATTGTGTGTGTGTGTGTGTGTGTGTGTGTGTGTGTGTGTAGACAACATAGAGCTATGCTATGTGGATGTTTGCCATGCCACGGGGTACCAGAGTCCAACCCCAGAGGCACATCAGTCCCTCAACAGTTTTTGAGACAAAGTAGGTTCACATAGTATTTTTCATCTCCACATATAGTTAAATGTTCTATACAGGTAGTTCAGGTGGGATATGAGCTTTTTAAAAGGATGCCGAATACAATGGTGCACTTTGGAATAGTTAAATTTTACATTTTTAAATTTTACAACATTCCCCACCATTCTTTTTCCAGGTAGAAAAGTCTGCTCTCCTTTGATAATTAAATCTTGCAGTATTTCAGAGCTTTGATTTGACATGATCTGAATGTTGAAATATAAATATTTTAAGGTCATCTCTTAGATTCCCTCGGTTTCTCTCAGTCACCAAATCACACACATATTGTTTGAGCCATAAAAAGGGTCAGAACCCCCATGGCCCTCTGGGCTGGTGGAAGAATTCCCATCGGATTATATAAAGATTTGTCCCTTCTTGGTTTCATCAGAAACTCTTGGGTTGATTAGCTCAGGAAAGGTGTGAAGGGTGAGACATAATGAAGAAATTGTGGCTCATGCAGAAGGATTTGCCTTTGGCCAACCTTTCCACTGTTGCCCTGGGCTGAGTTTCATCAGAGCTCCGGGAACAGTCGGCAGGTGGCTTCCTCTGCTCTGTTCTTGTGCAGCCCCTGATCAGGTGCATTACAGATAAGGTGAAGTGGGGTCAAGGAGAGACTACCTACCTGTCGCTGTCAGGTGTTTCTCTGTGGCTTCCGGAAGTAGCAGTGCTGTGTTAGATGGCTTCCTGACCTCTGCTTTACCATCGCTTCCCAAGTCAATGTGTACATCAAAATTATTTTCTCAAGTTGCCTAATTAATTAACATTTTGTTAATCAGAAAACTTGTGCTATAATGACTTTTAACCCAAAGTGGTATAATTAGATCTAATGTAATGCTTTGTCACGTAATTAAAAAATAATTAATAGCATTCCACAAGATTGCATGCTAAATAGTTCTTTAACAGCCCAGATATTACTATTTGCATAAGTCTAGAAGTATGATACTACTACAAATTAGGAAGAAACAGAAAGTCCTTCAGAGAGAGCCAGGATAGTGCTATGGATATGGATAAAAGGTCTCCTTTATTTTTTGAGTATTATTTAATAACTATGCATGAAAGATTGATGATTTGCATTTTCCTAGGGGTGAAGTTTATTAAGTTTCAAATGGAAATTTCCAAGTCATCTGTTCTGCGGGATTTTACATGTACAGACATTAACTATACCTTCTTACTCTTGACTGAGTACTGCCAGTTCCTCTTAGTAGAGTTGGTATTTTATTTTTAGCCCTCCAAATTAAGTCATTAGTAGAGCTCCTACCATAGAGATAGAAGAATATAGAACATCTCACGCCATTGTAGCTTTCTCTGTTTCACCAAGTTTACTCATTTCTGGGCAAGGTAAACGAGTCCAGATAATTGAAATTGGGAAGGCTGTGAAGTGCATCCGAGGGTTACTTTCCATTTTCTTCCTCCAGTTTGTTCAGTTCTATGGCATTCTAAAAGATTAATTTATAACAAAGCTCACTTAGAAAGGCAGACAGTGCCTTTTAATGCTTAATAAATAATAGGCCACTGTGAAAGTATGGCGTGATAAAACTTGAACAAAATTTTGTAAAGACAGCGAATGAAGAAGGTATTAGACTGTTTTCACAATAGACAACTTTTTTTTGTTTTAGGAGAATTAAGAGAAAAATGGTTGAATACAGCAATAAAGTAACTAAGCTTTCATGATGGGCAAATGTTTGATAAGACATTTGATGATGCTTTGTTTTTATTTTTAGTGTTTTAGAGTTTACAGTGTTTTCTCATACATTACATCATTAATAAATATGTTGTTAATATAATTTTTTTCTTTCTTTTTGGTACCGGGGATTGAATCCAGGGGCATTCTACCTCCAAGCTACACCCCCGAGCCCTTTTTATTTTATTTTATTGTTTTGGAAACAGGGTCTCTCTAAGTTGCTGAGGCTGTCTTTAAACCTGTGATCCTCCTGTCTCAGCCTTCTAAGTACTGGGATTATAGGTGTGTGCCACCTCGCCTGGCTAGTTAATATAATTGTATTATCCTTTATCTTTAAGAGAAAGGCGGGGAAGAAATTGTCACTATTCCCATTTAGCAACTGGAGAAACAGCTTTTGTCACTCGGCAGGTGAAATAACGCACCAGTAGTCACTCAGCTTGTTTGTGGCATGGCTTGTACTAAATGTGGGCATTCTGATTCCAGATCTGGTGGCTGTCTACACTTAATGTCAGTACTTTCAGGAATTATACTGGGCTACTCTGAGCCAGGCAACACAGAAGAAGGTAAAGAAAGAGATATCACATTAACTAAGTAGTAGGCTCTGTTTTGTATAAATTATCTCCATGTACATTTCATCATCTAAAGAAATTTTAGCCTGGACTCTATTTTATTTTTAGTTTTGGGGGCAGTACTGGGAATTGAACCAAGGGGCATTCTACCCACTGAGCTACATTCCTCATCCTTTTTATTTTGTTTATTTATTTTTTTGAGACAGGGTCTCCCTAAGGTGCCCAGGCTGACCTTGGACTTTGTGATCCTCCTGCCTCAGCCTCCTGAGTAGCTGGGATTATAGGCATGCACTACCACATCTGGCCTCTATACTTTTCTTTAAAATAGGAGCTGTGGGCTGGATGCAGTGGCACACACCTATAGTCTCAGCTGCTCTGGAGGCTGAGGCAGGAGGATCGCAAGTCCAAGGGCACCTTACGGAGACCTTCTATTAAAATAAAATAAAATGAGGGGCTGGGGTATAGCTCAGTGGTAAGGTGCTTGACTAGCATGCAAAAGGCACAAGGTTTAATCCTCAGAACCACAAAAAAAAAAATAGAAAAAGAGAAGAGTTCTGAAATCCTGAAGCATGATGAGATATTGGAAATCATATGATTCAACCATTTCATTGTACAGATAAGGGAACAGATAATCCGTAATGAATATTTTATTGCTGACAGTTTTGCGGGGGTGGCTAGGAACTTGTTTTCTTCTAGAAATTTAAACAATGAAATGTGTTCTTTTCAAACTATTTTGATGTCAGGTTCTGGCTATAAAGTTTTAAGAGAACAAAGATTTTGTTCTAGTTTAAACTTGTACATTGGCTGTTTTTTAAAATGGATTCATTTTTCAGCTTTGTAAAAAGGATGGGTTGGTTCATTTTAATGTAAATTAATATAATTGGTTTGGGGTTTTGCTTCATAATTTAGTTTAGTGTGAGTCTCAATACCTCAAGTATTAGATTATGTATTCACTGAACCTAATTCTCCATACCTAAATGTAATGTTTTTTTTATCATCATATTTAAAAGCACAATAGCTGGAAATAGAAAAGAGTCAACTAACTTTCTATAGTGGGCTTGTTTTGCATGTGGTTCTGGGGATTGAACCCAGGGGAGGTCTACCTCTGAGCTATACCCCCACTGGGCTTTTGTGTGTATGTGGTACTGAGGATTGAACCCAGAGGCATTCTACCACTGAGCTACACCCTCAGCCGGATTTTATTTCTTATTTGGAAACAGGATCTTGCTAGGTTGATGAGAGTCTGACTACTTGCTGAGGCTGTCCTCGAACCTGTGATCCTTCTGGGTCAGCCTCCCAAGTACTGGGATTACAGGCATGTGCCACCACACCCGGCTACTGGGCTTTTTTAAGTAAGAAAATTTTCTGTTTTTTTCAACTCAGTTCAAAGAACATGATAGAATGATTCTCACATGCAAGGAAATGTGCTAAGAGCTTAAACATAAAATATAGAGTGATGTATAGACCACGTAAAACAAGTAAATGCACATAAGTTCTGAAGAATTTCTTTTCTTCCTCCTCCTCCTCCTCCTCCTCCTCCTCCTCCTCCTCCTCCTCATCTTCTTCTTCTTCTTTTCTTTTTTTGTGGTACTGGGGATTGAAACCAGGGCCTTGTGCATGCTAGGCAAGTCTCTACCACTGAATGACAATCTAGAGCCCCAAGAATTTTTTTAAAGCATCGTATTTTCTTTTTAAATGTATTATTCCTATTTATTTATTTTTAAATAATAATGATTGTGTATATTTATAAAGAATTTTGATAATTAAGAGAGTTCACGCTGTTGTAGGATAAGACTATAGGGATTCAAATAACCCTGGTTTTCCTGCTCATTTGATGAGTCATTTGACTTACGTCTCAGCTACCTGTTCAGAAAATGGGGTTGAAGTTCTTCTCTTTCACTATGACTGCTATCGAGAATTTTCTTCACATGTTATTTTTGGGTCAAGTGAGATGAACCATGTGACGTGCCCACCACAGCCTAATGTCACTTGGGTGGGATGTTGTCATCGACCTTATTATCTTCAGCTCTGAAGTCACCCTTCAGTCTCAGCAAGGAAGTACACGTTGCAGTTTCCCGGGGATCTAGATTCATGCCCCAAGACCTTGGCTGCCTGGGTCTGAGGTGCAGCCAGGGCTATCCCAGGAGGAGCTGCCACCCACCACCACTTTCCACACCGAGGGAGAAGACCTCTGAGGCTTTCCTGGGGGGTGTTTTTTTTCTCTGTTGAGACTCTGCTTGGTGAAGTCCAAGAAGAGCCTGGCCTGCTCAAGGGTGTATGGTAGAAACTCCTCTAGGATGAGTATTCTCCTGCTTATGAGGGCTACTCTCCATTATCCATGAGGCTCCTAGGTGGCGCCTAAAAATCTAGGTAAGTCACGATGAAACTGTTAGAATGCTGATTAACATAGCACATCCCACTGGAAAGAAGCCCTGTCCCAGTACAAAGTGGAGGGAAGAAGTCACCTTTACCATGATCGATACAAGAAGAAAAACAAGCCTATGTGCTAGAAGAGAATGGAAAGAAATGCTGAGCCTTTTAAATGTACTTCTCAATAGCTTTAAGAATTATGGTTTTTTTCTTTTTTTGGTGGTACTGGGGATTGAAGGCAGGGGCTTTCTACATCCGAGCTATACCCCCAGCCCTATTTTAGTTTTTTTTTTAAATTTGAAACAGGGTCTTACTAGGTTGATAAGAGTCTCACTATTTGCTGAGGCTGTCCTCGAACCTGCAATTCTCCTGTTTCAGCCTCCCAAGTACTGGGATTACAAATGTGCACCATCATGCCCAGCTAGAATTATGCTTTTTGATATCATCAGTTTTGAGTATAAAGTTCAAAAAGCATGGTATTCTTGGTATAGTTCTATTTTTAATACTAACCTTCTTTAAAAAGCTCTTGATAATTGGCTCATAAATGTTATAAAATGATGAGTTTTACTTTTTTAAGGATAAACTTTATAAGTGCTAAAGAGGTAGAAGGAAAGGAAGAAAAGGGAACTCTTTTTATTGAAAACATTGTCTGAGATTGTATGGGTTCAGAATTTCAAAAGACCAAGGTGTGTGCACACCTGCCCCGTGCATCCCTCAGAGTACGGGTGGCTGTGATGTGGAAGCAAGTTCAATGCTGTCTGCTATTTGGGATTCTTCTGGGATTAAAACCTTCTTTTTAAACTTTACCCATCATGAATGTTCTTATATGTCAATAAACATTTCTTTTCTTTTGGTGGGGGAATACTGAGTATTGAACCCACAGGCTTTCTACCTCTGAGCTACACCCCCAGCCCTTTTTATTTTTTATTTCTCACTAAGTTGCTGAATCTGGCCTCAAACCTGTGATCCTCTGGTCTCAGCTTCCCAATTACTGTGATTACAGTTGTGTTCCCCCATGCCTGCCTAATAAACATTTCTTATATTGTGATTTTTTAACACCATAAATAAAGTTCTGTTGAATGGCTGCACCATACTATATTCAAGCAATCAAATATGGTTAGGTAAGTAGATTACTACCAATATTCTCACAGTAAATAACTCTGTGATGAACATCCTCACAAATCATTGAGAAAATCCTGATTGTTTTCAGGATATGCTTTTAGAATAGAAAAACCGGACCAATAGGATCAGAACATTTAAAAGCTTTTGATGTTATTGTTGAATTTCCCTGTTGCAAGGCTGTACCTGTTTACATGCCCATTACCAGCCCGAATGCTGAATTTCTGGTACCCTCCCAGAGGATAGGAGACCTCAATTAAAATAGTTTATGAAGTTCTTAGATGGAAAACATAACCCCATTATAGACTATCACTAAAACCTAGTCAGGATAAAGGATTTGCCTAAGTATAGGACCATATATGCCATTCTAGAACTGTCTGAATTCCAGATGGTGAGAATCTGAAAACTGCAGTATCAAAAATGGGATGTGATAAAAAAACAGTGTAATAAAATTGGAAGTTGTTTGAACACAGAAGAAGAGAGAGTCCATTCTGATTTGAAAAAGACAGGACAGTGTTTAGAGAAAAGGTAATACCCCATTGGGCTCTGGAGGAGTGGGTAGAATTCTTGTAAAACAGAGAATTCTGGACATAGACAAGTGACCGACCGTACCATATGAAAGGATGCTGATGACATTCCGAGAACTGTGGTACTTGTTCATCGGAAATGACTACAAAGTTCATCCATTAATTTCATCTTAATAACATTCAACTGAACTTTTGATTGCCAGCTGTGTATGCCAGATACATTTGACTTCTGAGCATTTCTGAATAGAACCCGTTTTTAAAGGAAAAATGTTTGTAAATATTAGAGATACTCAAGCCCAGAGAGCATTTCCTGAAGGCAATGCTAAGGACGTAGTTGCCTGGTGTTTGTGTCTCTGAAATAAGAACATAGTTCTTCAGAATGTCTCCTGGACTGGGAGCAGCCTTCCGTGGATGTAAATCCTTTTGGTAGGAGAGTGACAAAAATGTTAGAGTTTTATTTTCTGACTCCATTGATGGGGGGAATGATACAATATTTCAAGAAAAATTATTCACAGTGGAAATCTTATCTAGTATTAAGTTGAATTACAAATTTATAGAACTTTAAGGTGTATACAAATTGTAGAAATTACTTCACCAGTTTCCTTACTGTATATATGAAGAAGCCATGCTTAATACTCATGTTTATTTGTTTATTTTTCTGGTACTAGGGATTGAACCCAGAGGTAGTCCACCTCCAAGCTATACCTCCAGCCCTATTTTATTTTTTATTTTGAAACAGGGTCTCCTTAGGTTGCGGAGGGCCTTGCTAAAAGTTGCTGAGGCTGGTCACGAACCTGTGATCCTCTTGTGTCAGCCTCCCAACTAGTGGGATCATAGGCATGAGCCACCATCCCCGGCTTGACCTTTACTCTTAAAGCTGCTCAAGGTCACTCAGCTAAGTTGACTTCATATTTAAGCTTCTAGGGGATGGCTTTAGAGTATGTTCCACTACATTTTATGTAGATCCACTTTAATAGAATTTACATGCAACTGCCCAGTATTATGCTTAGCTGCTTACCTCGTTGTTTTCTCTTCTGAATTGTCAACATCTTGAATTTCGGGCTATACTTTATTTTAGAAGTGTCCTTTAGACAGACCAAGTATTTGTAAATATTGAATAAATATCCCACATTTGAGCTTTTCCTTCAGTTAAAAATGTCAATATAATAAAGCAGAAACACAATATACTTTGACTCCAGTTTTTTCCTTTTAGATAGCTTTATTGAGATATAATTCACATACAATACAATCCACTCTAGTGAACAAATCCGTGTTTTTAGCATATTTACAGGGTTGTGCGACCATCTCTACTAGCTCATTTTAGAATATTTTTATTGCTGTCTAAGAAACAACCTCCCCATACCTGTGGTACCCAGTGTCCATCTCCTCCCACCTTTAGTCTATCAGTGACCTTCTCTCTCTTTTTTCTTTTTTTTAATAGCAGATTAATAGGAAGAGTTTGATACCATAATACCATAGTGTAAAGTAAAAGTCATAGAAAAATCATTCTAATATATTGTGGTAAATTTACTACTTTATCTTAAAGAATTTTACAGTTTTGAGTTTAGTTGTTAATAATAAATAGGAAAACTTATGTTTGTTGATTTGTAAATCTTATAAAACTATTATTTATTTATTTATTTACTTATTTATTTATTTATTTTTATTGAATGCACAGATTGAATTTAGGAATTAAATGCAGGGATACCTACTACTGTGTTACATCCCTACCCTTTCTTATTTTAACTTTTGAGATAAGGCCTTGCTAAGTTGCCCAGTCTAGCTTTGAACTTGCCATCCTCCTGCCTCAGCCTCCCCAGTAGCTGGGATTACAGGCATGCACTGCCATGCCTGGCTGTGATTTATTTTTCATATTAATTAAAGTATAGTAAAAGTAAAGGATGATGGGAAAATGCTACATTTGGAATCTGAAGACCTAGATTTGATTCCTTTACTTGCCTTTGATCTTATGTAATGCACAAGTGGTAGATTGACCCTCGGTTTTTTTCTCTACACAGTGGGAATAAAAGGTCATGACTTCAGAACCATGGGGCCAGTGAATTGATGTTTAAGACTATGCTCCTCGGAGCTAGAATGCTACTGAAACTGAACTATTAAGATATCCATATTTTTTCTTTCTGTAAACAGACAAAAACAATGATGATATTTGTCCATCTATGCTTTTACCACAGTTTACTGCTGGAACACTTTTTGGAAATAGTGACAGACCACGCTAACTAAAGCTTCTGTTTGCCTCAACCCAGGCGGCAGAATGTGGGATGCTAACCCCCTCGTGTCTTTCTGCAGTGCGGGGTCAGTTGGTTTTACTTCTTTCCTGGGGCACACAGCCAGCTTCTGTATTAAGGCGCATTCTCTGCAAGTAAAACCATCCTGATCTTTCCAAACAACTTAGATTCAAACGGGGGCTCCACAAAAGGGACCATGTCTTCAGAGAAATGGCCCCTGAGGCCATAGTATCTAGTTAAAGGAAATGTTCTGAAATCTTCATTTAATCTATAATTAGGGCAGCCGTGACTTTTAAAATCTGTTTGTTAGTAGTCTTAGATGCTAGTGAGCACATATAAAACTTGGGAAGACTTGAAGAAGATATTTCTTGAATTTCAGTAGTAATTAAATGTTCTGTTAATTCTCCAGTGATTTTTGCATAATCTGGGTGGAGAGTGAGGTTTTGATAGATAACGAATAACCTGAAATATGGGCTATGGTGACTGAACACTGTTTTGCATTAATTCTTGAAGCAAGACCTACATTGCATCACTCCACGGCCAGTCATTGTGGAAGATCCTCACATGGTGTGGAGTGGAGGTTAAAAAACAAAGGAGAAATACGTATTGCTCTTTTTGAAGTAATTTCTTCTGATGGAAGCCTAATGACCTATTACGCTTATTTCTAAGAGCTGCAAAACTTGATAGGAAGTTAGTGAAAGATTTGAGAAATTCTATAATAGAAACCAAAATTTCAGGAAGTCACATGTGGCTGAGAATCGATACTCTGTTAGATATTTTAATAATTCAGTAGTTTACTTGTGCCAAATGTTATCCTTTAAAAGCTGGAGTAATTTCTAGATGGGCATCTACAGCAGGAAGGAGTAGGTAGAGGGCTGATGCTGGCCAGGCATCTTGTGACTATCTGACACAGTTTTTGAGCTCCACGTGCAGATTGAAAAGGGCAAGAAGGTAGAGTTTTCTTATGGGCATCAAAATGATAAAATTTCATAAGCAGTGGTGACTTTGTATATTTTCAAACTTGGTCTCCTCATTTGTTAAAGATGAGGCGCTCTGGCTTTGAGATGTGCCGCGATCTGTCCTAGGATGTATTAGTAGTGACAGTGGCTGATTGCTCTGATAAGGATGGAGTCTATTTTTGGATTTTATAGTACTGTACTACAAAAGTGCATTTTATAGGCTTCTGAGATGGACTGTTGACATCAAATGAATCAAGTAGCTGCCATGAATAATTTACTTGATGGTTCTAAAAATGAATACATAAGATATATCCTGTTGGTAAAATATAAAGCAACATCTAACAATTACTGAATCTGGTTGTCAGCATAGGGATGGTTTTTTACTGTTCTTTCAATTATTTTCCATGCTTGAATATTTTCATGATAAAACATAAAACTAACAACCACTCTACTGTAATCGAGGTTGGTCAGATTACTTGAAGCATTGTAAACTGAACTGTAGAGAATCCTAAAAGAACTTCAATGGACTTCTTTGTGTATTCTTCACATTTCAAGTTAGGCTGTTGATAAATGCAAAATACAGTAAAGGTGTCTTGATGTACCTGGTGGTATGCATCTACTGAATGAATACTGGCTTTCGTTCTTTGAGCTTATTTAAATATAACTGGAAGACATTTTATTTTGGGGTGTGGGAAACTGGGGATCCAACCCTGGAACAGTTCACCTGGAGCTACATCCTCAGCCCTTTTTATTTTATTGAAACAGGGTCTCTCTAAGTTGCTGAGGTTCTCGCTAAGTTGCTGAGGCTGGCCTCAAAGTGAACCTGCTATCCTCCTGTCTCAGCCTCCCAAGCACTGGGATTACAGGTATTGTATACCACCATGCCTGGCAAATGAAAGACATTTTAAAGCTCTTGCTTTTTTCTTTTACAAATGACAAAGTTTATGACTTACCAAAGCATGAAATATATAGTATTGATACTCTTATTTATTATAGATTACTAATTCTTGTAGCGATTAGAGAGAAAATTGTCTTTTTTGAAAACACTCGTTCTTAAAATTTCAATATCACAGGAAAGTTTGCCTTGTATTACTGTTTAACAAGATTTTCCAAATCCTGCTTGGAACTGATCACCTCTGTTGAGGCAGGCTTAGGAGGACTTTTTCTTTTCTTTTTTTTGGTGTTGACATACTGTCTTTCTGTTCTTTTTCATTTATCAAGGTAAGTAAAAAGTTATCAAGATTCAGTCCTTAAACTCAGGGGCACTCCTGGTCTTTATCTAGCAAAGACACATCCACTCTGTCAAAGCAATGATTTATTTATAGCAAGTTCCTGCAAAACTCATTCATATTTGCATCTTTTTGTTTTGCCTTTCTAAATTCCCTGAGTCTACTTAAAGTCACTACATTTAATTCAACTTAATCACACCTGGGGTGGTTCTTTCAGGACACATGCTGTTGTTTTTAAGGTTTTTAAATCATCACATTTTATACCTCATTATATCTAGCCTTTTTACTTTGCCAGGTAAACTGCATTTTCCCCTTAAAAATTGTAATACATGAAACATATAGTTGTTCCTTATTTACTGAAAACTATGTGGAACAACATTTTATACTAATTTCCACAGATGAATTGGAATGTCATATTGTCAGACTAGAAATAACTCAAAAGAGTTGTTGGAGGATTTCAAAATGTATTTATTTATTTCCAACAGCTACTTTGTGTTCTTGATTAATTGCTCCTAATTAACCTCCCTGCTCTTTAAATTAAATCAAAATTAATATATATTTATTGCAGTCTAGGAGAAATCTCACTTCAGGCTCAAAGTACTGTGTGGAGCAGTAGATTTTTTTTATTATTAATAAAGCCCAGAAATTGAAGACCAGGAGCCAGCCACCAGCTCTTTCCTGATGCACAGCTGTTGAGTACAGGTGTGTATGGGGAAGTATGGTGGTTGATTAGGGCTGGAAGGAAATGGGGCTGGTGCTCATTTAAAGGATGCTTTGTGATATCATTTTATCTGTATTTTTCTGCATTGCTGGAGATCTAACCCAGGACCTCAGGCATTCAAGGCAAGTGCTCTACCATGGAGCTACACCCCAGTACAATTGTATTATTTCGCATTGCAGAAAGTCTTTTGGAAGTTAACTAAAGAATTAAGGTACTTGCCAAGCAGGAAGGCTTAGGGAAGGGAGCCCTGGGCTGGGCATGGGGAAATTATCTTTCTGGATAGGCATTTAACTGTTGAGTGAAATGGGTTTCATGTCACTTAACTTTGCTGAACCTTGGCTTTTATATATATAATCTAAGTTGGTTTCTCTAATATATAAAAATTGTTGTTTAGAAAAATCTCTTAATTATTCTATCAAAGAAGTATAATACCAGTCAGCTTTTGGATATACATATATATCACATCACTTTTAATTTTTGTTTGGCAAATTACAATAGATTTCATTAGTTTTAAAAATAGCATTGACATTTTTACTCCTGAATATACTAAAAGAATTTGCTTGTTTTGTAAAACACAAGAGGGAAGGATAAAGAAAGCAAACCTTACCAGTTAGCTTTGCTACTCAAGATGGGAATATTATTAACATTATACTTTATTTCCTTTCACTCCTTTTTGTATATATGTATATAAAGCAGATTTTTTTTGGGGGGGGTACTGGGGATTGAACCCAGAGACCTTCTACCTCTGAGCTACACTCCCAGCCCTATTTTATTTTTATTTTGAAACAGGGTCTTGCTAAGTTAATGTGGTTGGCCTTGAACCTGAGATTCTCCTGTCTCAGCTTCCCAAGTATTGTGATTATAGGCATGTGCTACCACTCCTGGCTTATGAAGCAGATTTTTACATACTTGTTATCACATTTTATATATTGCCTTTTGCTTTTTTTTTTTTTTTGCGGTACCGGGGATTGAACCCAGGGGTGTTCTACCTCCCCACTACACCCCCGGCCCTATTTTTTATCCTTTATTTTGAAACCAGGTCTCACGAAGTTGCGGAGGGCCTCACTAAGTAGTTGAGGCTGGCCGCGAACCTGGATCCTCCTGTCTCAGCCTCCCAAGTACTGGGATTACAAGCGTGCGCCACCACGCCCGGCTTACCTTTTGCTTTCTTAAATAGTGTTTTTCGTTTCTCCCAGTAGTATCTTATAAATATTTTTGTGTTTGTTTGAAATATCACGATTTTTTTTTATGGCAGTGGTGTGCATTCCATTGTATTTTGTATTCTGGAAAATAACTTTATTTTTCTGGTTTTGAGCTTACAATGCTGCAATGGTTTCTTTGTGTCTAAATCTTTGACTGTAACTGGTTATTGTTTTTTGTAATTGATTATTACTTATTGGTTTTTGTAAGGATGTGTTTGTGTAAGTGGCTCTGTTGGATCAAGGGTTATACATTTCCAGGTGGTTTTCCAGAAAGGCTGTCTCAATGAGAACTTTGTCTATAAGAAGACTGGTCTTACCATAACCTTGTTAGCCTCGAATTTTATAATTTTAAAATCCTTGTTAATTTGAGAGTTTTATATTGCAATCATTGATCACTTATAAGCCTTTTTATTATATTTATTGTCTCTTTGGCCAAAATTCTATTTATTGTCCCTTTGGCCAAAATTTGGACAAAATTCTAATTTCCTTTGAGCTGGCATACATCTGTTTTGCTATTTCAACACCTGGTTAACAACTATTTGCTGATAAGAAATGTAAATTACATGGGAAGCAATTCTATAACTGCAATTATGAAGTATATTGCTTCCTAAGTATTTGAGAGCAAAATAGCAAGTCTTAGTCCCTATAGTAAGAAGTTTTGACATCTTGTGAAAAAAAATCAGACATACCAGGGGTTTATTAAAAATGTAATGTTAAGGGACATATATTTGTTATTTACCCCAAAGAAGGCATAAGTTCTAAGAACGGTCTTAGTATTAGGTAAAGAATTATCATTTTTAGGAAATTCACTTCTTTATTTTTCATTAATTCTGAGAAGGTCTAGCCCACTTGTGACACGGCAGTGTTGTAGGTTTGTGGTAGAAATATTAGATGTTCCAGAAGGCAAATTCTGTCTACCTCTGCATTCTTTTCTTTACTTCTCTGTTTCTTTATAATTCCAAAGTCTTTGGAGGTGGGCAATGGTTCACATTCTATTTTGCCTCTTTCTATTTTCCATTTCCATGAAATAGAAGTAGTAATTCATGTCTCTGGGAATTGTACATAGATAGACCAAGTATGGAAAGGTTCCAACCAGCACACTGCCTACAAAAGTAAAAGGGGTCTTGTAAATGCTGGAGTTGTCCCTCCCTAGTGGTCTTCAGAAGCACCGAACAGGATGATGGGAGAAAAAGAAGTGCAAAGTAGAGTAACTTCTACCCAGTTACTCTACAATCTTGCCTTCAGTAATTAGTGAGCTGATTTTAAGAGTTTAAAAAATTTAAAATTGAACCGGGCGTGGTGGCACATGCCTGTCATCTCAATACTTGGGCAGCCGAGACAGGAAGATCGTAGGTATGTGGACAGTCTCTGCAATGTAGCAAGACTCTCACCAACTTAGTAAGACCCTGTTTCAAAACAAAACAAGGCCGGGTGTGGTGGCGCACGCTTGTAATCCCAGTACTTGGGAAGCTGAGACCGGAGGATGTGGGTTCGTGGCCAGCCTCAGCTACTTAGTGAGGCCCTCTGCAACTTAGTGAGACCCTGTTTCAAAATAAAGAATAAAAAATAGGGCTGGGGGTGTAGCTTGGAGGTAGAATGCCCCTGGGTTCAATCCCCCGTACAGCAAAAAACCCAAAAAATAAAAAATAAAATAAAATTTAAAAAGGACTGGGGGTGTAGCTTGGAGGTAAAAAAAATAATAATAAAATTGCTTGTTACTACAACACTTCAAAAAACTATAGGCTGATCCTCAAGGTTATAATAAATAGGTAGACAAATACGCTTTTTTTTTTTTAACTTGGGAGCATTATACAAGTATGTCATTATTACTCCACAAAAGGCAATATTATAGTTTGGATTTAAAATGTCCCCGAAGCTCATATATTAGCAGTGCAGCTAGGTTCGAAGGCAGGGCAGAGCTGGAGGAGGTTGTTCATGGGGGCTGTATCTATTCTTGGCCCCCTCCTCTTGCTTTCTCTGCTTCTGTCTGCCATGACTAAGAACGGCTTTTCTCTGCCATACACCCTGCTGCTGAGGTTTCTGCCTTGGAACAGGCTGAGCATTGACTAAACCTCAGAATCCACGAGTCAGATAGACCTTTCCTCCTGTAATTATGCTCGTCAGGTATTTTGGTCACAGCAACAGAACAGCTGACTAATACAGGCACATTCTTTGTTTAAAAACTTGTCTTTTTCTATCACGTGTCTCCCAGGTATGCTGTGTGGAACATTTTGTAGTCATTGTTCAGTCTTGAATAATGGCATTTAGTCATGTTTGATGGCTTTAAAAGACAAAAAAAAAAAAAATCACTAAAGTTGCAAATATTTTTTAAGCCTAATCTCTTATAGTGCTTATCCACTTGTCATAATCTATCCTCGACTCCCCTACAGTTATCTGTTGCTACTGAGTAAAATTCTACTGCTCTGAAAAATTTCTTCAATTCCGTGAGGACAGAGATGGCTGTTTTGCACTGGTTCGATGTTACCTCTTGGTTCTTGGGCCTTATTTTTTACCGCCTTTGTAACAGTTCATAGGACCTACACAGTCCATCATTATCTTCTGATGGTTATATCCAAAACAGAAAGGTACAAACTTATAACACAAGTAAATTTTATATGCATCAAAATATTATAGCACATCTGTCAAATGTTTGTTATTCCTTGAAAATCACAGCCCTGAGGCCCAGCATTGGCATATAATATTTATTCAAAGTATTTGATGAAATGATTTAGGATAGAATATAACTATCAGTTAACTGGGTAGGACACTGATCATAGATCTTCCTTTGCAGTTTCATTATTAAACCCTAATTCCAGATCTGTTTCCACCCTTTTTTCATTATGGCTAAATTTTTCGCTTATCAGCTTTGGCAAACGATAACCTAACAATTACTTGTAGAAAATTACTTAAAATGAATCAATATTCAATTTATTGTGTCACCTCTACTTTAAAAGCCTGCAGTCCTATGTTTCTTGAAACTAATTTCACAATTCTTTAACTTCAAAGTGTGCACCAATTGTTTCTGCCTTACATCTTTTATAACTAACTGAACTTAATATTATATGTGAAGTAACAAATCTTTATTTTTAGATCGTATTAAAGAGTAGAAAGGCAAGTTTAAGTTTCCTGATAATCTAAGACATTTAGAAATTAAGCAAATGAAATCATTTTGAGGATTTCAGGTAGCTTTTCATTCTCATTTTGAATCTTTATCCTTTTTTTGGTGTTTTTCTTTGTGAGTTGCTAAAAATAATAATTTTCAACCTGTACCTTTATTTTAGTAGTATTTAAATTCACTCAGCAGTGACTCTTTTTCAGGACATTATCATGGAATATATTTTGTAATTTTTTTTCATGCCTTAACATTTTAATTTGAGGGTATTTTGTTGTTAGAATGTAATGGAAGTAAATTCTGATTATACCCAGTGGGCCTGTAGTGTGATAACACAATGATCGCTGACCGCAGCTGAACTTAATTTTATTCAGTACTATTTATAAAACAGTGTTTGGCATTGGGAAATATAAGTGATCTCTTTGTTACTTTGCTGTAGTGACATCATCCTACACACAACACAACTTCAAATCATTTGTGGCTTATACATGCACAGATGTAATTGCTAATACAAACCAAAAGAGAAAGAGGAGAGAGAGCAGGCTGGGTGGTGTCTAGGACCTATAATAATTACCATTTTCAATAACAACATCTGTTGCTGGCAACATTGGCAGTATTGCAGGAGAAGGCAGTCATTAAAATTAGCTAATGCTCAGTTTAAGTGCCACACAATGTACTGACATTTTCAATATTTTCACTAGTTTTGCATTTTCTCATTCCAGTAAGTATCTGTTTTTGAGTTTGCATGAATGCCTTATGTTATACCGAAAATGTCCTGCAGACCTTCTCTCCAAGTTGATCTGGGGCTAAGGCTTGTATTCCAGTGGGTCAGAGGAGCATTGATTCAAAATACTGTAAACATATATTATTCAACACTTTTGAATTGGATCTCTGTGAGTTTGATCCTACTTGATTTAGATACTCCCTGAGTTAGAAATTCCCCCTGACCTGCGACACTTACTTCCCTCAAATCTTATTGTCTTAACTTTCTTGTTGTTTTCATCTTGAAAATTGTATAAACTTTAAAAATTTGGTGGAGCTTAAGTCAATTGAAGTAACTGGATAAATAACACATTGAGTCCCCACCTGTGATTCCTCACTTGCAGGGGCACAAGCGGTCCTCCAAGCCTCAGGGGTCCTCCAAGCCTCCTCTAGGAGGAGGGGCTATTGCTCTACCATGTGTTCTCTTCATCCAGCCTTTACACCCTTGTTTACTGGTTTAAGGTATGTTAAAGTGAAAGAAGGAAAGTAATCAATTTTCCCCTTAAAGGTGAATTTCACTTGTGGGTCAACATTTGAGTCATAAGATACATAAACAAAATTTGGAGTCTGAATAATTGCTGATGAAAATAAATGTTGAAAGCTGGGCATGGCGATCCGTACCTGTAATCCCAATACTTGGGAGGCTGAGACAGGAGGATTGCAGGTTCAAGGACAGCCTCAGCAATTTAGTGAGGCCTTCAGCAACCTAGAGAGACCTTGTTTGAAAATAAAAAATAAAAAGGGTTGAGGGTGTAGCTTGGAGGTAGAAAGTCCCTGAGTTCAATCCCTAATACAAGAGAGAGAGAGAGAGAATGAGAATGAAAATGAATAAATGTTGAGCCAGAAATTCTATTTCTGGAAATATTTTTAAGAGCTAAAATATTTCACACATATGTCTTGAGAATCCTGTATTTTACAAACTGGATCTCTGTTGAACCCTGTTCTGGGAGACAGTGTGACTATGAAAGTGCTCTCTGTGGCTCCAGGGCTTTGGAAAATGTTGCCGATGATGTGTTCTTTTGGAGCTGCATGGTGCACATTCTGTCTTCACGGCTAGAAATCCTGCAGTAAAGAAACTTATTTAAATTTATCTCCATATTTTCCAAACTTTTTTTCCCAGTTCCAATTTTTATCCATGGAAATGAATTTGAGAAATGCCGTTCCAATCCTACCAACATTGCCGTGCGAATCCTGTTGATTGAAGTTGGCAAAAAGGAGCAAAACCATCACTAGTGGAAGACTTGTTGCCTGACTTGAAACTGGTTTTTTAGGCTCTTTGCACCTTTGGTGACATTATTATGGTGGGCTTGGAGTCTAGACTTTATCAGTATACTTAGAAATGGACATCAGTGACAGGAAAGTCACCAGAAACTGCTGTGGTTTACCACAGCGAATGTATTAATTTATCTTGGAGGGTGAGTTTTCCAAACACTAGTACAGCATAAGTCTATATAAGTGTAACTTAAGATGTCACAGATAAACTGGTAGAGATTGGAGCAAGCAAGGAAAGAACTGATAAAATAAGCCTCCCTTTGGGTAACCTTTTTTGGGAGGGTATTCTGGTTTTTTTTTGTTTATTTATTTGTTTTTGTTTTGATACTGGAGATTGATTGAGCCCAAGGACAGTCCACCTATGAGCTACACCCCCCAGCCCTTTTTGTGTGTGTGTGTGTATGGTACTGGGGGTTGAACCCAGGGGCATCTTGAGCTACACCCTCTGTCCTATTTTATTTTTGAAACAGGGTCTCACTAAGTTGCAGGGGTCCTCATAAAGTTGCTGAGGCTGGCTGTGAACCTGTGATCCTCCTGTCTTCTCAGCCTCCCAAGTACTGGAATTATAAGAGTGTGCCACCACTCCCAGCTACCCCCAGCCTTTTTTATTTTTTATTTGGAAAAGGGTCTCACTAAGTCATTGAGGGTCTTGCTAAGTTGCTGAGGCTGGCCTCAAACCTGCGATTCTGCTGTCTCAGCCTCCCAAGTACTAGGATTACAGTTGCGTGCCACCATACCTGGCTGACCTTATTCTGTTTTGTTTGAGATTTCCCAGTTTTAGCTTTGATATCTCCTTGGCTTGAGAAATCCATCAGTCCCAGACAATTCAGGAAGCTCGGTTACCTTACTGCCCTACAACACGAAGCTCAGCTGCTGTGACTTCTTTTGTTCCCCAATTTCATTTTTCTCTCCCCTCCCCAGTGTTGTGATGGTTAATTTGATATGTTAGCTTGACTAGGCCATGGTACCCAGGTCTTGGGATAAACTACATGTTTTTGTGAAAAAAAAATGTGTGTGTGTGTGTGTGTGTGTATAATATATATATATATATATATATATATATAAAATATATATATATATATATATAAAATATATATATTTAAGATGAGAGTAACATCTAAATTGGTAGACCTTTACTAAAGCAGATTCCCCTCCATGATGTGGGTGGGGCTCATCCAATCAGTTAAAGGCATTAAATGATAAAAGACTGACCTTCCAGAAGAAGAAGGAATCCTGCCAGCATGTGCAGCTCTTCCTTGGTTCTCCAGCTGCTGACCTGACCTGTAGGTTTTGGACTGCCAAGCCTCCATGATTACAGAAGCCAACTTCTTCTTCTTCCTCCTCCCCCCTCCTCTTTCCTCCTCCTCCTCCTTCTTTTGTGGTACTGGGGATTGAACCCAGAGGCATTCTACCTCCGAGCTATACCCCCTGCCCTATTTTATTTTTATTTTGAACCATGGTCTCTCTCACTAAGTTGCAGAGGGCCTCACTAAGTTACTGAGGCTGGCCTTGAACTTGCCATCCTCCTGTCTCAGTCTCCCAAGTACTGGGATTATAGGTGTGTGCCACCATGCCCGGCTGGGAGCCAACTTCTTACAGTAAAACTTTCTCTATACATATACATCCTGTTGGTTTTGTTTCTCTGGAGAACTCTGACTAATATCAAGGGCTTGTGATCCGGTTGTCTCTGCTCCTTGTTGTTCTATTTTGGCCACCCTTTTTTTCTGAGACACTTGTTTTTTCAGACACATTAATAACTTTGATTAAACTGCTCTTACTTCCACCAGACCCAAGGGGCAGAAATTCACTTTCTTCTTATTATGGCACAAATTTAATTAATTTTACTTTTGAGGGCAATTTTCCTGGGAGGAATTTTTTTTTATTACGATTGCTGTATCAGTTTTGTAATCTTGAAAGTCCATGATGGCGAAAATACCCAGATTTTGCCTGTCAAGAAAGATCTGTAATTTTTAATTGTTATCAAGCTGATACTGAATGACATTATTTATAGACTCTAGCACTAGGACATGTCTCACAAAGTCATAGTTTTCTAAAGAAAGGGGACAGTAAGTTTTCTTATTTTGTTTTATTTTCTTATTTTGTGGTACTGGGGATTGAACTCAGGGGTGTTCTACCTCCAAGCTACACCCCATATTTTATTTTTTATTTTGAAACAGGGTCTAAGTTTCTGAGACCCTCCCTAAGTTGCTGAGGCTATCCTTGAACCTTCGATCCCTCTGTCTCAGCCTCCCAAGTCCCGGGATTTACACGTGGGCCACCGTGCTGGTCTTGTTTTGTTTTCTTAAAAAGTGAGAGATTCTACAGTCCTGTTTGGTAACCTGTTCTGTTGTTAAATCATTTTTACTCTCAAACATTTTTTTCTTCTTTGTTAGAAACCATGCTATCTTATAATTAAAATTATTATTTTTATTTTAGACTTATAGATCCCTTTTGATTTGGTAAATAAGAAGTCCAAATACCCAGGATATTCCCTTTCCGGAGGGCGGGAAGCTGAAAGGACCTTGGTTGCCACAACTAGCGTTCAGCAGGGGAGCGGTGGTCTGCTAGAATTCCAACCCTGCTCCAAGAGGCAAAGATTTCTTGAGCAGAGATTGAAGGAAATTCCTTCATCCTTTTAACAAAATGAAGTGCAGGATCAGAGGAGGGAGGAGCTCCCAAAGTTTGCTCATTTCAACTGAAGGTGGTCCATGGACTATAGCGACCTGGAGAAATCCTGAGAAAACCTTCCATTTTATCTGTCATGGCCTTCCTGAGGGAAGATGAACACCCAGTGTGGCCTTTCCCCTTTCCTCCTCCCCCACCCAATCCAGGGAGAGGAGCATTATTGTGTTTCTAAAGGTCAGATTTTGGATTTCTCTTCCTCTAGAGCAGACAGACAGACAAACAGACACACACTCATATTTTTTCCCCCCTCAAAAAACTTTTTTTTTGGTATTGGGGATTGAACCCAGGGGTATTTTACCTCTGAGCTACATACACCCCCAGCCCGATTTTATTTTTATTTTTTATTTTGAAACACGTTCTCAGTAGGTTGATGGGAGTCTCACTACTTGTTGAGGCTGTGTGCGAACCTGCGATCCTTCTGTCTCAGCCTCCCAAGTACTGGGATTACAAGCGTGCGCCACCACACCCAGCAACTATTGTTTTTTTAGCAAGAATTTGAGGATGATTTTGTTTCTGGAATGGCCTTGGAGCTGACTTGCCAGGCCTGTCATTGTGCGTCATCACTTAACACGGCAGGGTAATTAGGCTGAATTATTTGTAGGGAAATGAGATAAAAATGAAGTTCACATGAATTAACAACCCTAATGGGTTAGGTGTTCCTGCACGGACCCACACCGTGCTGGCTGACGCACGCTTTCACGTTATTTATTCATCCACTCATGACTCATTCGCCAAGCTGTGGGGAGACAGCACTGGGCTAATTTGACTGTGAAGGCTGGAGAGAGCACCAATTCGAGAGTCCACTGGGGATGGGCGATGGGTTGAGGGTGGGGAGCTTTGTTTTCAGGGTGCTGGATGGGAATCCTTTCATACTGTCTCAGTTCACTATGAGTCTGTTTTGGTTAAATAATAAAAATAACAAAAACCGTTTTTAGAGAGGATCTCAGTCCCACATAAGAGCTATTGCTGCATCAATTTCCCATGCGTCATGATTATTGATGTTAGCCAACGTTCCTATAAAGGATGTTCACCAAAGTATCTCTGGATCTGCACAAAAATTCATAAAATGAGAGCTCCTTTATGACTGTAAGTGCATTCTCAAACTAGTTGCCCAGAAATGGCGTTTTCATTGTGAAAATAATACTGAGTGACTTCTCTCTGCTCTGTGTTATCCTTTTCCCAGGCAGACAATACATGAAGTGAAAGCTCTCTGTCTAAGGAAAGCATAAGTCTAAATGAAAATATAACAGGATAACACTGTTAATTGCATTTTCAAAAGGTTTAATGAGCAGGCGAGGATAACAAAATATATCTGCAACAGTTAAGCCCATAAACTGTGTGTGTGTGTGTGTGTGTGTGTGTGTGTGTGTGTGTGTGTTTCACCTAAATAGTATAAAGTCTTAGCTGGGCGTGGTGGCGCATGCATGTAATCCTAGTACTTGGGAGGCTGGGACATGAGGATCGCAGGATCAAGGACAGCCTCAGTAACTCAGGGAGACCCTCAGCAGTCTAGTGAGACCCTGTTTCAAAATAAAAATTTAAAAAAGGGATGGGGGTGTAGCTCAGAGGTAGAATGTCCCTGGGTTCAATTCCTAGTACCAAAAACAACAACAACAAAAAGAGACTTGATTTACATGAAGCTGAGAGTGGGCCTGAGGATTACTTATGAGTTTTGGGGGGTCCTGAATGAAGTAAAAGAGGCAGAAAGCTGAGAAAGGAACTTAACACAAAAGCGTGGTAAGATTGCGTCATATTTTATAAAATTAAAAAATATATACACACCAAGACACACATTGAAATACATTTGTATGCCCATGCACACACACACACACACACACACACACACACACACACATATTTTTTGCGGTACTGGGATTGAACTCAGGGGCATTCTACCTCCAGGCTATACCCCCACCCCTATTTTTTTTTATTCTTTATTTTGAAACAGGGTCTCACTAAGTTGCGGAGGGCCTCACTAAGTAGCTAAGGCTGGCCGCGAACCCGGCTCCTCTGAGACCAGAGGATCTCAGCCTCCCAACTACTGGGATTACAAGTGTGCGCTACCACACCCGACCATATATTTTTAAAACATTATTTATTCTGACTAGTGCTACTAAAAGTAACTGTCGGATTGTCACTAATTCCCCCCTCCTCCCCCAGCTGGCTGCTGTAAGAAAGAGAGGGTCCTCTCATTACCAACCAGAACCTTTTTCTTTTGTTCTGAATTTTCCATAATGCCCAAGCACTAGAAGGCTGCTCAGCACCTGGTTTTCCTATCATTAATTTTTTTGATGGCTCTGGTGGTAACCTAAAAGAATATGTATAATGGTAGTATTTAATGTTTTCTGCCTGTTTCCAAAGGGTGCTGTGAACAGGTGTTGAAAGAGATTCTTGGTGGCAAACAAGAACGTAATTTCAAATATTACCTTAAGACAGAAGTAGTGAAACTTAGCGGAAAGATCAGCTGATTCCAGGAAGAGCAAACGAAGGAGAAACAAGAGTGAAAAGAGTAGAAAACAACACAAGAGTCTCAGGACCCTCCCTCAATGATGGGTTCCTGGAGGGTTTCCAATGAGTTTTTCAATCTAGCCATTAAGTGAAAATCATTTTAGCCCCAGGTATAGATTTTGTTAGATGCATAATTGAGTACATGTCAGTTGCATATTCTTTAAGCACAAAATGAATGAATGAATGAATGAATGAATGAGCCTGGTATTCCCTGAATGTTGTCAGAGTCCTTAAGCTTGTGGTGCTTCTATAACCACAGCAGGATAGTCAGAAAGATTCCTACCAATTAACTTGCAAATTCATTAGTTAAATGTACTTTTGCACAGAGGTGTTTAATTTGAGGATGGATAAATTCCTTTCAGTACTTTGAGCTATGAAGTCCATCTACGGGCGATGGTGTAAGGTTGGGAATATATAAGCTTTTCCTAAGTTGTTTCCCACCTGGGAAGTTATTTACATGATAATTACAGAGTTTAGAAGCAGGTCTTGATTTTAAACAAACATAACTTCTGGCTCTCAATATCCAAATCTATGAGAAATCCTGAAAATTCCAAAGGCGCAATTTGGAACACTCTATTTCCTTTTACAAAGGCTTCATCTGAAGTAGTCTTAAGTAATGGACCAGTTTTCTGGGGGTATCAAATATTTGATAGAAAAGCTGAGATACAGAAAAAAACAGAACTGTTATGAAATATTATTATAATCAACCATAAACTTGAGTTTATGAAAAACAGTGTGTTTATGTCCACAAACTACGAGATCTGTAGTTTCACCAAGGAGTTAGTATGTATGTTTTATAAACTTGCACATTCCTCAATAGTGCAGCTTCCTAGAAGTTGTTTTCTATATTGTTTGCCATAATAATATTATGTATATCAATAGTATATTAATTCAGTTTTGCAAGTGTGTGGATCTGATCTTTTAACTCTGAGCCTTAATAAGCATGATTTCCTGTTTGTGGACTCTTCCCTCTGGAGTTCACTTGTCTTATTTCTTCTGTTACTAACTCAGCTGTTACTTCCACTGGGAAGCGGAGCCTGACTTTAGATGTCTCCCTTTAGACCCTTGGTCAAAGAGTTCTTCTGGGCTTGTAGAGTGGTACCCTCTCCCACCCTGTCATCTCTGTCCTGAATTCTTTAACTCAAACCAAAACCCTAGGAGTAATGCTCCTTCCCTTCCCTTCCCTTCCCTTCCCTTCCCTTCCCTTCCCTTCCCTTCCCTTCCCCCTCTCTCCTTCCTTCCTTCCTTCCTTCCTTCCTTCCTTCCTTCCTTCCTTCCTTCCAATTGAACCCAGGGGTATTCTGCCTCCATGTTACACTCCCAGGCTTTTTTTATTATTATTATTTTGAAACATAATCTCACTAAGTTGCTGAGGGTTTCTGCTAAGTTGCTGAGGCTGGTCTTGAACCTGTGATCCTCCTGTCTCAGCCTCCCAGGTACTGGGATTGCGGGCATGCACCACCACGCCCATTTCTTTACCTGTCTATTCTTATTTGGTCCACACCATAAGGACATAGCTTCTGCCTCTAAAGTGTATTCCTAATCAATCTTTTCTCTCCATTCAGTGTTAATCAGTCAAAGCCGCACTATTTTAACTAGATCAATGTAGTGACCCTCAAAGTGTTCTTTTTGCTTCTCTAATTGCTTTTAGACAGTCCAATCAGCAGCATCAGTGATCTTAAAGAAACATAAATCAAGATGAGTGTGTTAGACCCACGCCTATAATTGTGGTACTTGGGAGGCTGAGACAGGAGGATCGCGGGTTCAAGACCAGCCTCAGCAACTTAGTGAGACTCTCAGCAACCTAACAAGACACTGTTTCAAAAGAAAAAAAAAAAAAAAGGGCTGGGGGTATAGCTCAGAGGTAGAATGCCTCTGAGTTCAATCCCCAGTACCACACACACGCAAAAAGAAGCCTAACTCAAGTCTTCTCAGTTCTCTGAAACACTTCAAGGGCTCCCATTACACTTAGAATAAAACTCTTACCCCTTAACCTGCCCTGTACAGTCCTGTGTGTCAGGCTTCTATTTGTCTCTCAGACCTTAAAAAAAAAATCAGTCCTGTCCCCCAGTCTTACCACACCAGAGCCATATTGGCCTCTTTTCCTTGTACACACCAAACATTCCTACCACAGGGCCTTTGCACTGTTGTCCACAAACAGTTTTCACTCAGCTCTGTGTTTTGATTCCTCCTTAGTAGCAGCATTGAGCCCTAAAAAGGTGTAATATTTTATTCTATATCATTCAGTAACTAGATACAGCATATATTGGTGAAATCTTAAACTTTTAAAGTATAAACTCTGAACTATTGCTTAAATAATTCTCGCTGTTAACTAGAATTAGCATTGCTGCTTAAAAACTACTTAATACACCAGGGATTGGGGCTAGAATTTACAGACACTTTTTGGACATCTTCAACTTATAAAAACGAGTAATACCGATGAGAGAAGTAACTCCTAGCACATCTTTTGTATGAAGCCAGAAGCCATAGTAATTTGCAGCAGCAAGCACTGTAATGCTAATCACAACTGTGAATCCCTTCTATTGATGTCCTTGTCAATCATGGATCGGTGGTTGCTTTGGAAGTTGACATTTCTTTCTGATAGTTTTTTCTTTGATAGCCTATTTTAAGAAAATTAATAAGTTGGGGTGAAAGTCACAAAACAAAAAATTAACCTGAGTAGACATCTTTTATTTTTTACTTTGATTTTTATCTATATTAATAGAGTAATTTAATATCATTTAAAAAGACCCAGAATATCTTTCCAATTCTTTTTCAAGACAAGAATTCTTTAGTCATTCCAAATCCTATGCCCATCGCTCGCTGGATGGTCTAAAATCGATGCCAGTCCCAGTCTTGCGTGTTGTGAGCCTGCACTCCCTTGCCAGGCGCCAGCCAGGTGCAGGTGGGCTACGGCACAGCCAGTCCAACATGGCCCATGCTCTACCACCTGGCGACATAGTCCGCCAGCGAGCGGGGAGGGCTGACCGTGGCTTTCATCGACTATTCCTTTGTCTTCAAATCTGTGAGCAGAAACCTATTATTGTTTTGTTTTGATCCAGTTTGTTTTTAATTCAGTTATAATTCATATATCAAAAGAAACCCTACCATATATTTTATATATAGCATGGTGCCTGACATGCCAAAAATTCATAATATTATATTACTGTTTTTCAATAATATAAAAAAGTACCATCAGAGGAAGAAAAATAGAAATGGGGGGAACCTCTGGCAGATAGAAAATGAGATGCGGGGATGGTGTTAGAAGATACATTCTTTTTTCATGTCATTCACTATTATCATGTATTTATTTGTATAATCATTTTAAATAATGGTGCTGCACATTTATGAACAAAAGTAGATTGTAGTATGTATATAATTTCCTATAAGCTAATCCAAATAGTTTTTCTTATTTCCAGGTTATGGAATTATGAGTGACTTGTTTTATTTTAGCTTTGCCTACTTTTATTTTTTCTAACTAATTTTGTATTACTTGCGACTTTTGCTAGGTTTACAAATAAAAAATGTTAAATTGTGAACAACAACAAAACATAAATCTGTTATTGAGTCAAGACCCATGAATATAATTCAAACCCCACATTATTGATTTTCACATGGAACTAGTGCCAGAATACTGTTACAGTGTTGGGTACACTCAGGGTCAATAGGAAGGATCCTTTGGGAGATCAGAGGATAGTTTTCACTGGGATTAGACAGGGAGGTGCTCTGTCTCCCATCTGTCCATGCACTGCGCGTTCTTGGTGACTTTGGGCTGAAGTAGAGGCACTGTGCTGTTACTCCAGTGAGCCCAACGCAGAGCATTCTGTCATATTCAGATGCTGTGTGTAGTAACATAAGCCAAGGCTATTTTCAGTCATCCACCACCCAGATAGCTATCCAATACCTGCCATCAGTTCTGAAATAATTATATCCTGTTTTCACTTGCTATTCCTTGAGTTGGGATGAGTATAAACTGGAAGTCTGCAATAGGAAGTCACCTCAATTTGATACCCAGGTTTGCACTGGGCAGCTAATTCTTCTTGGCAGCATCAGCAACTCACATCTCTTAACTCTAGGCCTGCTGAGGCTGTTAATGAAGGCCAGACCGTGAGTACTGGGTCCTATTCGACCATCTTCCAGGCTGGAGACATTGTCTGTGCCTGGTGGATGAACTGTAGGAGTTTGGTTGCCTCTGGGTTAGCTTTAGAGTGAACTTGGGCCCTGTCCTGCTTCAGCTCATCTCAGTAGAGTCAAGGTAGATGGCTCGGAAGGTGTCCTTTTTATTCAGCTCCTCATAAATGTCCCTCAGTCCTGCTTTTCATGGCCGGGTTGTTGAAGCACAATCACCTTGCATTTAATAAGCTGCAGTGAGCTGCTCTTGAGCTGGGAGTATCGTTGCAAGGGAGCATAATCTCAAATTTATTGCTACCCACTTGCTACCATTCTGAGCTTGCTTGAGAGTACAGGGAGAGTGAATGAAATATGAAGTCGAGCCATTCCTCCAGATAGTCAAAAATCTATCCCTGGACTTAGCAGGCCATTGGGGAATTCCTTACTCTGAGTGTATCATGTCGTGTCTCTCAAAGCTTACCTTGATTAAATTGCACCTTGGTGTTTTAAAAAGAGAATACACACAGGTGCTAATGCACGTACATTGTAATTCAGAAGATGGATCTTTTTTGCAAACTAAATTAAAAGGTACAGAGACCATTCAGGGAAGCCATCTGTTACTATTTGAGAGTCATAATTAGGGTAATAATTTTTAATGTCATTGTCATATGTTGGAAAAGGAAAGTTTTGGGACATCAGTTGGAAAATTTCCCTTTCCTCTGTAATGGCACAGTATTTCCAAATTTAGAAATCTTTTCTGCTGAAATTTTTTCTTCCAATTTTTAAAATTAATTTAACTTTTATTACAGATACAACTGGGTACAATGTCTTCTTGAATATAATATTCCTTGATAAGTACTTCTAAATGCATATAAATTGATATGCATTCCTTGCTGTAAGCCAGTTTTCAACTTCAAATTTGAGTTATACTTTTGTGTATAATACACAAAATATACTTTTGTGTATTATCCGAGCTATAACCCCCAGCCCTATTTTTTATTCTTTATTTTGAAACAGGGTCTCACTAAGTTGCAGAGGGCCTCACTAAGTAGCTGAGGCTGGCTGTGAACCTGCAATCCTCCTGTCTCAGCCTCCCAAGTACTGTGATTACAGGCGTGCACCACCACGCCTGGCTTATTTCTACGTATTAATTAGGCATGTATAAAAGTCAAGGAATTAACAAGGAATTACAAGGAATTACCTTGGTTACAGACTAAAAGGTGTTAGAGATGGTTTTCAAAATCCATTTTCTTGAAATAATTGAGTAATCAATAGTTAGAAGAGAAATTTTAAGAAAATAAATCCCATTTCAATTTTATTTACCTCTGCAACAATTCATTCGACAAATATTTATTTTTGTACCTGTTCTGTAGCTGGCTCTGTGATAACCTTTGCTCAGTTCTTTTCCACTGTCAAAATTGTTTAGTGTTTGGAAACCACAATACTTTATACTTTTGTGCCTTAGCAGTTACAGCTAAGCATGGTCCTGGATCCTACAACATTTATAACCCCCCAAAAGTCAGAATTCACCAAGTACGTTTCATTTACACTCAAAGATTTTCAATGATATATTTAGGTATCATATTTAATAAGGTTTATTTTCCTCCCATCAAAATTTGTATTCTTTGAAGAAGAGCCTTTTAAAAATGAGAATTAAATTGACCATGCACAACTCTTGGTGTGATTAAACTATTCAGTCTTTTAAAATAGAACCTTTTGATTTTGTTGACACTTAGCAAATAACCTATTATATTAGATATAATTGCTTCATGATCATAGTCAGTTTAAAGTCATAGTAAGTTTAAAATTCAAGGTCTTAGTGGCTTATTTGCAAATTTGCTATCTATGTGATTAAATAAGTTCAGCAAATTCATATCAGCTGGGCATAGTGGTGGTGCATGCTTGTAATCCTAGTTCTTAGGAGGCTGAGACAGGAGGATCTCAGGTTCAAGGCCAGCCTTAGCAACTTAGCAGAGCCAGTCTCAGCACTCAGTTGCTGAGTGAGACCCTGTTTCAAAATAAAAAGTAAGATAGGGCTGGGTGTCTAGCTTGGAGGTAGAATGCTCCTGGGTTCAATCCCTAGTAGTACACACACACACACACACACACACACACACACACATACACACATCAAATTGATTGAGATACAGGACACATTTTATTATTGTGCCAATAGACTGGTCAGCTTTTGAGCTATTATTATTATTAACTCTTTAAATCAATAAGTAGAAGCATGACCATAATTTCACACCCATTAGTAAAGTGCAACTTACTGCTTTTTAAGCCATCAGAATCATTTGACATTTGAGCAGTTCCTTCTACTTCAAGTGGTGCTATTATCATTTGAGAACTCTACTTTCCAACGTGGTCAATCTAAATGTGCCACCCATTATAGGATAAAGTAGGATAACTCTTAATGAGGCAGATACAACTTTACAACCTCTTAAACCAAAACATGGTTAGGCGTCCAGTTTGCCTTGAAAACGGCTATTTACATGGAAAAAGGTGTTAATGTGCCTTATGAAATTTCTCAATGGTGAATACATTTCTTGTTCTATGCAGAGTTCCTTTAATCTATGTGAGGTTGCTCTGGAATTTGGTTAAATTTGCCAACGTTTGCCACCTGCACCAATTCTAGCACTTACTATGGAAAAGACGAACTCTATGGGAGAGGACTTTAAAAAATGACCTTTTAGGATCTCTCCCAATTCTGAGTGTGATTTTATGAGTTAATTATTACATTGCAATTAAGTTAGAAATACAGAAACATTTTAAACCCATTTGGGTGATGCAACACCAGACCACCCAGCAAGGGCAGCCCCCCGCCGTAGGGAAGGCCTTTGAACCTAGAGCCAGCGGCTCACCACGTGGAGTGAGTGTGGATGTACCTTGAACCAAACCAAGCTCTGCCAGACATCCACTGAGCCTATCTGGGTCTGTCTATCTGTCTGTCTTTCTCTTCCTTGGTTAAGAATGCCATCAGAGGGTTACCTATGGGATCCCTCTTGTATTTTTGGTTCACTTTAGATGCCTTCTGCTTATATGGAGTCTGGATTATTTTGGGTTGGCTTGTGAATTTAACGAGATCATTGTGATGACCACGATGGCAGAATGGAAAATGTCACCACTACGTGCCAGCTCATTTAAATCATTTTTAAGTACCCACCTGTGCTGCCAAACCCTCCATTTGAATTTTATTGTTAATATGTTTTCCTCCAACACCGGTTCCCTTAACTCTTTCATGCAGGTAAATGAATCTGGGCGTGCGGCTGCTGCCCTTTTAGCTTCTGTCTCTGTTCTAATAAAGTCACCATCTGCTTAATTGGTAGACGTGTGGGCCTCTCCTGTTTAAAAAATCATTTTGGAAAAGCATAGCTTCTCAAGGGCAAGAAGAACGGTAACGCTTTAAAATGTATTACTTGGGAGATGTTAAATTTCTGCCTTCGACGTGCTGAAATGAAGGCAGTGGATGAGAAGTAGAATCCAGAGCAGCACTGCGTTTCTTACTACTTTAGTTTTTTTCCATCTCTGTGCATCTTTGTTTTTTTGTTTGTTTGTGTTTTCTTGTGGTACTGGGGATTGAACCCAGGGGCATTCTTCCTTTGCGCTACATCCCCAGCCCTATTTTTAAATTTTTATTTTGAAACAGGGTCTCACTGGGTTGATGAGTCTCACTACTTGCTGAGGCTGTCCTTGAACTTGTAATCCTCCTGTCTCAGACTCCTAAGTACTGGGATTACAAGCATGCACGACTAGGCCCAGCTACATCTTTGTTTTTGTTCTTCCCTTCCTTCCTTCCTTCCTTCCTTCCTTCCTTCGTTCCTTCTTGTGGTAGTGGTGATTGAACCCAGGAACATTCTACCTCTGAGTTACACCCCCAGCCCTATTTTTTATTCTTTTATTTTGAAACGGTCTCGCTAAGTTGTGGAGGGCCTCACTAAATAGCTGAGGCTGGCCGCGAACCCAGATCCTCCAGTCTCAGCCTCCCAAGTACTGGGATTACAAGCGTGCACCACCATACTGGGCTTGTTTTTGTATTTCATGAACTTTGCCTTCCCTGATAGAAGCTCGGTGAGCTGGATCTGAGGATTTACCTGTCTTACGTGGACTCTGCTTTTTTTTCCTTGTAATGCTGCTACCCCATTGGTGACACTCCCATGAGGATGAAGAGGGAACCGGGGATTATCGTAGAGGAACATAGTAGTGTTGAGTCTGAACCAACAAGAGGAAAGAAGGAAAAGGAGAGAGTGGGGAGGACTCTCAGGAGGTGGGTTTGATGTCTGGGATCCCCATTCTATTTGTCCACAGTGCACATAGATTGGACAGGTGTAAGTGAGGAGATGCTTAGGTACAGTGAGGTGCAGTAGGATTAGGCTTGTGATTCAGCACCTGGTTAAAGCACGGACTCTTGGGAAATCTTTAAGTCAAACTGTAACATCGGACAAATTAGTTAACCTCTCTGGGCCTTGGTTTCTTCATCAATGAAATGGATACAATAGCAGTATTACCTCTTAGGAGTGTTGTAAGGATTACACGAGCTGTTATAGTAAAAGTGCTTAGAAAAGTGCTGATTTAATTGTGACATTCATATTTAACAATCACTATTAAGAATGGGAATAGCAATCTGAATGAGTTAAAAGATACAAACTGTGAAGTATTTCAGACAGAAAGGATTATTTTATTGCTAATGCGAACACACCATTCTGTATAGGAAACTTTTCATGGTTCTTTCATCAAAGAAACCATGCACTTCTCTGACACTGTGTCTGTCTTTATACCTGGAATGTCTTTCTTTTGTAAACTTCTACTGATCCTTCAGGGTTATCTTCTTGGTGAATTCTTTCTGAACCTCTCCAGACAGAATTAGTTTACTCCCTATCTTGGACTCCAGTGGCATTTAACATTTAATGTGTGTGTGTGTGTGTGTGTGTGTGTGTGTGTGTGTGTGTGTGTGTTACTAGATATTGAACTCAGGGGTGCTACACTCTCAACCCTTTTTGTTTTGAAACAGGGTCTCACTAAGTTACCCAATGCTAGCCTTGAACCTGCAATCCTCCCTTATCAGCCTCCCAAGTGCTGGGATTACAGATGCACACCACTGCACCTGGCTTACTTAATATCTTTATTCTAGCACTTGTCTCCTTGTGATAAAATTGTCTTCCTATCTTTGTGTATTCCCTCCTTGATGGCCAATGCAGAGTCTGTCCATAATTTTAATAATCAAGATGCAATCTATGCACATGAAACAGGTGGATGTAGCTGACACTTGATGAGGAAGGGTACAGACATTCTCAGGGCTCACGAGTCAGATTCTCTTATGCCTCATTCACCACCACATCTGCTACTCTGAGTATGAGATCCTGTTTTTGAGATTGTAATAAATATTGTTTTATATTTTTTTTTGCGGTACTGGGAATTGAACCCAGGGGCATTCTACCTCCAAGATACACCCCAACCCTATTTTTATTCTTTGTTTTGAAACAGGTTCTCACTAAGTTGCAGAGGGCCTCACTAAGTAGCTGAGGTTGGCCACAAACCTGCGATCCTCCTGTCTCAGCCTCCCAAGTACTGGGATTACAAGCGTGCGCCACCATGCCCAGCCTAAATATTGTTTTTTTCCTAGCAAACATTCAAGGGAACTGGTAAGTTGACCCGTTTTGTGGAAAAGAAGATGTTTATTTTATTTTTCTGTTTCATCATTTGCATTTTCCTTTTCTCCACTTCCATCCTCTTCTTTTCCTCCTTCTCTTTCCCTTCCTCTCTACTCTTGTCTTTTGGGTTAGTTTATTTAAAGCTCTTACTTGTTTTGGCTCATTCCTTTAGAGATTCCCTTTATCTTTGTATAAATAGATTTTCATTGTAATGATGAAGTATTCGATCACATTTTCATGAAATTTTAATTAATAACTACCTGAATAATTTCTATTTTCAAACCACATATGCATGCTTGTAATGTTACCCTCTAAATCTGTCATTGAATTTGTGCTTTATCTTATAATAGATGGTGTCCTACAACCAAAGAAAATGTGTTAGTAATATTATGACATCAAATTTAAGAATAACAGACATATACAAATTTGTAGGATCACCTGATAAAACATATATACTGGCTTATTATTTTTGGTGGACTTATGTGTTTATTTTCCTGATATTTTTGTAGGTGCATGAGAAATCATTTGTATTGCAGTGCTGTGTCACCTAATCCCAGAGAAAACAAAGCATGAACATTTATAGGCTTTTTTTATAAATGGGTCTTTTAAATATGTTTCCTCACAGAGAGGAAATTTAGCTCTAGAAAACAGGAAAGGATTATAGAAACTCCCATCTACTTTGGAAAGTGACCATTGTGCTCATATTGAGCCAATGATAGTGACAGATGATATCTATTTTGTTCTGCATATCCTCTACTTAAAAAATGAGATAAAACTAATTGACAGAAAGGAAAAATTACTGGCAACTCCATAAATATTCATATAAAACAGTGATGGAAACTTATTTTGGGGATGTCAAGTATGAGTGTCATTTTAAAGAAATGAAATGGCAGTCCTCCTTATCAACTGGGTATCTTCCAGAAAACATAACGGAATTGTCCACATAAACTCATTATTATTATACTGGTTTTACTTGATCAGCCAATGTAGTGGTTCTCTCAAATAGAAGACCATACATTTGCACTTGGGTCCCAATTTTGCAACCTTACTAGTCACGTGAATTGGGTCAAGTTGTTTAAATTCTCTCCATTTCTTCATCTATAAGATGAGAAAGGTTGAAATAGTTGGTTTAGTCCTCTGTTTTATCAATCTTAACAGAAATATTAGTGATGTTAATAAGTCTGGAGCCTATAAGGTCATGGTTTCAATCATTTCATGAACGTAGATATAAAAATACCTTTAATTGGCCTTTGTAGGTTTTTTTTTTTGTGGTACCGGGGATTGAACCCAGGTGCATTCTACCTCCAAGCTCCACCCCCAGCCCTATTTTTTGTTCTTTTATTTTGAAACAGGGTCTCCCTAAGTCGTGGAGGGCCTCACTAAGTAGCTGAGGCTGGCCCCGAACCCGGATCCTCCGGTCTCAGCCTGCCAAGTACTGGGATTACAAGCGTGTGCCACCATGCCCAGTCTTTGTTTTTTTTTTTTTTTTTTTACAAAGAGTTGTATATATAAGCGACAATGGTAGTAAGATTTAGTATTTAAAGCTATTTTATAAATGACTTGAAATGATCTAATTGCTAATTGTAGTATTTTATTCATAGATTGAGATAGATTCCCTTTAGAAAAATGGAAAAAGGTGCTTTTAATTTCATTATAGCCCTCAGAACTAGTGAAGAGAAAGAATGACCATCTTACAGGCAGATTCCTAAGTCACCTATTAAAATTCCTGGTGTGATAGTGACCTTGAGCCTTGCAAGATCTAGAAATAAGAAATATTTTTTTATTTTCAATATTCTTACTCCTTGCTTTTCTTGTGTTTTACAGATTTCAGGGCTTTTAAAAATGATTACTTATGGAATTTGTTTGCTTCATTCAACAAGAAGTGATAGCACATATCTTGGGGAAATTATCTTGCATTGGTAGGGGACTGAAAGACAGGACAATGAAAAATATATGATGCTTTTAATAAACTCTGGGATTTTGGAGGGCAGGTAAAACTATATACCAACTGTATACTTTTGCCAGGTAATGCCTATTAAAGGAGCCGATCAGGAAAATAAGGATAGAAAGGTCAAATTAGGTCAGATTCCACAGGATTTCAAGTTCTCATTAAAGAACTTAAACTTGGCCGGGCGTGGTGGTGCACGCTTGTAATCCCAGTACTTTGGGAGGCGGAGACTGGAGGATACGGGTTCGAGGCCAGCCTCAGCTCTCTCTCTCTCCCTGTCTCTCTCTCTCTCTCTCTCTCTCTCTCTCTCTCTACTTAGTGAGGCCCTCCGCAACTTCGTGAGACCCGGTTTCAAAATAAAGTATAAAAAATAGGGCCGGGGGCGTAGCGCGGAGGTGGACCGCCCCCTGGGTTCAATCCCCGGTACCGCAAAAAAAAAAAAAAAAAAACAAACTTAAACTTGATTCTTTCTAGGCTTAAAGAAGTTACTTAAGGAGTTTGAGCTAGGGAGGACATCACTGTGCTTCAGGAAGGTGAACCTGATTACAATGTGTAATGCAGTTAGGACAGTATTAATACTTAAGAGTCATTGAACAACCAAAGAATGGAAATGTTAGGGGGGAAAAAAACAGTCGATTTGGGTAATAAGAATTGGTCGAAAAGAGCCACAGATACCTGGTCTAACCAGGCTGTGTGAGAGACAGAGAGGGAAGAACTGGAGATGCTTGCCAAAAGTCCAGTTTGGAAAACCAGAAAGCGTGGTTGGGACCATCCTTGCCAGAAAGAGTGATATGAGGCTGAAGTTGATTGGGGCTGGGCAGAGGGGGCCATGGGAAAGGAATTACTACTTTTGGGGTTCATTTCTATTTTAGCAGATGTACCAGTCCTCCAGGGAGGTGTTGGCAGGCAATGAGTTACTAAGACTTTGGAGGAAGTCAGCCCTTGATGATAGCACTTGAGTGGGTAGCCCTAGGAATTCCAATTAAAAGGCTGTCCTTGAGTCTAGGGGTGTAGCTCAGTGGTAGAGCTCTTGCCTCCCATGCACAGAGTCTGGGGTTCAATCTCCTGGACTGGGGGAGGGGGAGGCTGTGCTTGATGAGACAGTGAGTATGGATAGTTTTTGACAATGAAACCAAATGCCATGGATACATGGAGGGAGTAATGGGGCTGAGCGATTGCTTTTTAGGAAAGTAAGAGAGCTGAATGTGTTTTCTCACTGAGAGAAGCCTCAGTAGAGAGGGCAAGTTGAATGATTTAAGAGAAAAATAATACTTTGGAAATTCCACTTCAATTTCCACAGCGTCGGTTAAAATTGAAATGAAGGTGCTCTAATGAGTTCCCACGATTGAGTTATTGGATGGACAATAACGTCCCTAATGAGAATATTAGGATTTGTACTCACTTAGACTATATACATGGAAGAAATGGTGAGAAGCCCCTGGAAAAAAACCAGTGGATATAACAGCCTGCAGTACATAAGCAAAGTGAGTTTCTAGTACAGAGCAGCCATAGTATCTTCTAGAATGCTAGGTTGGCAGCCAATTAATACTGAGTAGATTTCTTGGGGAAAAAAATTTCATCTTTCACCTTCATCAGATATTTCAGATACCCCTTCCATATGAAGTAATCATATTACTTTGAGTTGGTTTTCTTGGGTTTATACTTTCCATGGAGAAATTTGATATGATAATCTGTTTCTGAGTTGTGTATATATATTTGATTTCTCTGACTTTTTGACTTTGTTAGTTATCAGAATTAAAAACTTGAACTTTGTTAAGAAAGCACTTTGTTTTTGGCTTATAGATAATACCTGATCTAAATCACTCTAATTAGAATTTATTCAGATTTCTCAAAAGCAATTGTTGAGAAGCTGTAGGAGTGTGATAAAGAAACCAGCATGCTTTTGTTCAGTGAAAAGCTACCGAATTTATGAGGGAATGGAATAATAAAAACATTTGTGAGATGATTTGGTCTAAATATTTGCTCTAGTGTTCTTTAGTCCTCTATCGCTAGAATTAATACCACATAGCATGGAACGAAATACAATGCAAACTTGAGTAATGTTCTTTCTGCTTTCTCTGAGTCAACTGAATATATTTCGCTCCCTCTTAGGTGTTCATATGTGAGAAAATGTCGAGAAACTTTAAGTGATGCTTAATTATTTTGAAAATGTTAAAAAAAATGGAGATATTATAAAAAGCCTACTTCTTTTTTTTTTTTTTGTGGTACCGGGGATTGAACCCAGGGGCGTTTTACCTCCGAGCTGTACCCCCAGCCCTATTTTTTATACTTTATTTTGAAACCAGGTCTCACGAAGTTGCAGAGGGTCTCACTAAGTAGCTGAGGCTGGCCGCGAACCCGGATCCTCCGGTCTCTGCTTCCCAAGTACGGGGATTACAAGCATGCCCCACCACACCCGGCCCTATAAAGCCTACTTCTAAAACTGAAATGCGGAAAAAAAATCAATTTCTGGTTGAAAAACTTTCACCCTGGGATGAGCAGCTTTCTTTGCAGACAATCTTTATATAACTGTATCACAGAAATTAGGGCCCAACAGTGACCAATAGTTTATTTTCAATGACTCAGACTTTCAAAAAAAAGCAAAAGACTTGGAAAGTTATTAACTAAAAATATGTTAAGAAGTGATGAGTGCTTATTTGAAGAATTTAATGAAAACTATGATTTACATTTTTAAACTAGTCTATTATTTTTTGTCTTTTCTGTTTTGGGGTGCTGGGCCTTGTGCAAACTAGTTAAGCGCTCTACCACTGAGCTTCATCCCCAGCCCTTACCTTTTTAGTTTGTTTATGATGGCACTGCAAAAAATTATTTCAACAAATATCTAAAAACTCCTCCTTATCACAGGGTCAGTAATAAAGAGTTTACCCTTAGTGTAGATTTCAGAAACATCTGCAGGATTTCTAACTGGTACCCACTGTTCCAGCCTCCTCTAAAGCAGATGCTCCTTCCTCAGCTTGAGGAACAGACTGTCTAAACACCTTGCAAAGGTTGATCTCAAAAGTCCCCCAAAGAAAGGTCTGTGTGTTAAAGGCTTGGTTCCCAGGGTGGCACTTGGAGGTGGTGGAAATTTTCGGAGGTGGAGCCTATTGGAAGGACTTTAGGTACTTGGGGCATGCCCCTGAAAGAGGAAGTGGGAACCCAGCCATCTCTACACTTCCGCTTCTTGGCCCTGAGGTTAGTGCTTTTGTTCCACCAAGTGCTTCCATCATGTTGTGTTATCTCACCACAGGTCTAAAGCAACAGGGTCAATAGATCATGGACTGGATCCTCCAAATCTGTGAACCAAAATAAAATTCTTCTCCTTATAAGTTCATTATGCCAGGTATTTTGTTATAGTAACAGAACATTGACTAATACATACCCGAATGGCATTCCAACCTCAAACATGAACCTGCTATTCTCCTTTGACTTTTGCACTTCGACTTCAATTCTGCCCTACCTTCAAGTCGTTTCTATGAATTCAAAATACTTTGAGTTGAAAAATCAGCAGATTTGGTAACAGTGGGTTTGCATATGGCCTCAAATGCCTGTGGTCATTCCCAATAGTGAGGTTATTGTCTGTGGAAGATCAGGCTCATGCTGGTGCTTTTCTTACACACTCATCACAGTGTGCATTTATGTTGCCCACCTGTGTGTTTTAGGCATTTTAGTTTGCAGCCTTTAGTTTATATTTTCTCTTTGTAGGCCATTGAGGAATTGATTTTTCTCTCCACAAACAACACTGACCTGGTTTCAGGCCCCATTGGCAGTCTTTTCCCCACTATGCATGCACGTGTGGTGGGTGGGCACGGTGGAAGGATGGATAAGTGTGGGTAGGGTAGGTGTGTTCCCAGGAGAAGGGCATTGGGTACAGTTGTGCTTGCAGAGGACATCACAAGTAAGTGGTCTCATTCTCACTGTAGATGCCAAAGAATTGTCAAAGGTAATAGCGCTGGTATAGTAATTTACCAGATTACTTTCTGTTTCATTGCATGGTTTCAAATAAGAGCCATTTTGAATAATATTGATAACCCTCATCATTTTGTCTTTGCATCCATTGCTCTATTTGGTTACTCTGTAAATGTGACCTACTTTAAAAAAAAAACAAAACCTTTGGTTAATATGTATAATATATAAAATATATAATAATACAAAATACTATTTAAATATATAGTAATACAAAATATATCTCATATATCTCTAAAACGTTTTCTTTTTCATAGTTGGAAACTCTGTACCCACTAAACAATAGCTTCCCAAATGCCAGCCCCTGATAACCACCATTCTTTTTTTTTTTTTTTTTTGCGGTACCGGGGATTGAACCCAGGGGCGATCTACCTCTGCGTTGCGCTACACCCCCTGCCTTATTTTTTTTTATACTTTATTTTGAAACTGGGTCTCACGAAGTTGCGGGGGGCCTCACTAGGTAGAGTGAGAGAGAGAGAGAGAGGGAGACAGAGAGAGAGAAAGCTGAGGCTGGCCGGGAACCCGGATCCTCCGGTCTCCGCCTCCCAAAGTACTGGGATTACAAGCGTGCGCCACCACTCCCAGCTGATAACCACCATTCTACTTCCTAGAGCTAGGGATTTGACTACTCTAGATATCTTACAGAAACAGAATTATATAATATTTGTCATTTCATCACTGACTTATTTATGACTTACCACAATGCCCTCAAGGTTCATGTAGGCTCTAGTATGTATCAGAATTTCGTTCTTTTTTATGGTTGAATATTATTTTGCTATTATGCCATATTTTGCTTATGTATTTATCTGTTGATGAATATTGGGCCGCTCCCATCTTTTGGCTACTGTGATAGTGCTGCTATGAATATTGGTATACAAGTATCTGTTTGAATCACTGCTTTCAATTCTTTGGGTATATATAAACATTATTGTGTGTGTATGTGTGTATGTGTGTGTGTGTGTGTGTGGTACTGGGGATTGAGCCCAGGGACTTGTGCATGCTAGACAAGTGCTCTACTATGAGCTGCATCCCCAGCCCAAATATGACTGTATAATCAAATATTTTATTCATCTCTCATAGCTCATGTCCCAGTGTAGCTTATTATAAAGTCTAAATTCCCACTGTATTCTTTCATGATAGTATTCCTGGGAGGAGAGTGATCCTTTCCCCCCACGACTCTTGGTACTGGGTATTGAACCCAGGACTTCACACATGTTAAGCCCACTCTCTATACCCCCCTTCCCTTTTTTTGAAATGTGTACAGAACTCCAGTGAATAAAACTTTTACCTGAAATCATTGGCTTCTATCTTAGAGAAGAATTCCACCAACGTTCTGCTGAGCTGTTTATACCATGCTTCTTTAGAACTTCCAACATTTTGTACTTACCTAGTATGTGTGAGGCCTTGGCTTTAACCCTCCAGCACAGACAAGAAAAAAAAAACTTCTAACATTTTAATATTTTTAGGGTTTCCTAATAATAAGAGTTACCGCTCTTCTGAGCCGTGCAGCCATTCTGTGTCTGGCAAGGAAGTAGGGTCACTGTGTCATAAACCCCCTTGTTCCCTACAGTTGCTCAGGTTAGAGACCAGTTCTTTGAAGCGCAGACACATTGCTCATGGTGTGCTGAGCTCCAGGGCAGATGTCCCTTTGTTAATCACAGCACTCCTTATCTGAGTTGAAACTTTGCTTGTACTATAGCCTGACATCACTTAGCTATTCAAAAGATCGTTCCACCTGTAAGAGCACTTTAAAATTTAATGTATTCTTGTCACCTTAGGCATATTGCACACCTGCTAATGTAGAACGAGGATTTGGAATATGGAAGACAGCTTTAAAAGTTTAGAGAATTCAAAAGTGGCATTCTGATTGGGAGTTACTAAATTTATATATTACAGAAAAGATTAACATCCCACAAGAGAGCTTAGTCTTGTTAATTTTCATGATTTGCAGAGTGTTTGATCTAAAACAGGTTATTAATATATGTTTATGAAATAGAACTGAACTATTTGTTATATGCATATTTAAGTTATTCTGCACAACACTAATACTTTTCTTCTCATTTATTGGCCTAAAGATTTGGCTCCATACCCAGCCTGTGGCACATGCCTGTAATCCTAGTACTTTGGTAGGCTGAGACAGGAGGATCTCAGGTTTGAGACAAGCCTTAGCAACTTAGTGAGGCCCTGTTTCAAAATAGAAAATAAAATTGGGGTGTAGCTTAGGAGTAGAACGCCCTTGGGATCAATCCCCAGTAAGAACAACAACAATTTTTCTTAAGCTCAGTAGTTGTCTACCTGATTGTGTGCTTTGGGCTGCAGTTTTGACCCTCCTTGTCCCTCACTCAGCTCCCCATCTGTCACAGTAAACATCCCAAGAAGGGTTTTTCAAGTTTCTTTTGACTTATGTAAGGAAGAAAAAGAAGGAAAAGGGAAGGGGAAGAAGAAAATGAAAGACAAGAAGAAATTTTGGTTATTTTGGTTTTGGTTCTTTTTCCTTCCCTAGCCTTCCATTTGATATTTCTAATCTCAGATCATTTGCAGTGGAGATCAATCCTTGTCTGTAGCTGAAGCTTAAAGAATAATAAAAAATAAAAAGAGTTTGTGATGGGAAGGAGCAAAGTGAACAGAGCTTGGCATCTGTGTTGGAAAATCATGGTCGTGCAGCAGGCAATTGCGGGTGTTGAAAGAGGGGCGCGCTGTGATTTCAAGGGAGTGTAGAATATTCTCCATTTGTGTAGCTCAGTTCTCTCTGTTTGCCTCTCTTCTCATTTCTCATTAGTGAGGGCTTGGGGGCTCCACTCCTTTGTCCTTTTATAAAAAAAGAAATGTCTTTTTTTCTTTTAAATGATATTCCAGTTGGTATTGGAAGACAATAATGTTTTGTATTTTACTGTGGCATGATACTGATGTGCTCAAAAAGAAAGAGAAAGAAGGAAAATAGTCAGAAGGGATGGAGGCTTCATTTCCCATGGTGAAGTCATCCTGACCTTTTCTGAGAAATTGTGAAGGACTGCCATGCCCACCTTCACATATGCAGGGCCAAGCCTTCCAGGTAGGTCAGACCTTGGGAGCCCCAGGGTGCATCAGAATGTAAAGAAACATATTAGAACATTCACCTCCCTAAGCATTCCTAGTTCCCCGGGGACCATCCAACTTTTAAAATATCTTGAGATAGTCAGAGTGTAGTAAGAAAACTCACCCCCCCCCCAGCTCAGTCCTACTTGCAAACAATTTACTCTACTGCTCTGAATGGTAAGAAAATGCGTCATTAAAACTCTGTCTCTCTCTCTCTCTGTCCCTCTCTCTCTCTCTCTCTCTCTCCCTCTCTCTCTCTACCTAGTGAGGCCCTCCGCAACTTCGTGAGACCCGGTTTCAAAAATAAAGCATTAAAAAATAGGGCCGGGGGCGTAGCGCAGAGGTAGAACGCCCCTGCGTTCAATCCCCGGTACCACAAAAAAAAACAACACCCACATTATGATGTGAGGCTATAATGCACCAATAAAAGTATAAAAATAAAATAATCACATGCACACAAACACACAAATTTGGTTCTTTGGTTATTCACATTGTCTGTATTCTGTGCTGTAATTCTATGTAGCTATTAGATCTTTTCTGAGGTCAGGGATGAAGCTCATTGGTAGAGCAACTGCCTATCATGTTTGAGGACCTGGGTTCTGTCCTCAGGTCCACAAAGAGAACTAAAAAAGTCTCTAAATATAATGAAACTGGAAAGGAAAGTGAGAGCTGAGAAACATTTGTGAATGTAGTCTTGGTAAGAGGGGATAGCTCCCCACATAGAAGATCAAGAAGATAATAGAAACTTATTGTGGATTGAAGTTCAGTCTTTTTCTTAACTAATTTATCTCCAGAAATTCCAGAAATATGAGGAGTAAAGTAAGAGCAAAAAAGGCTCCTATGTCTGGAGACCTGTAAATGAGCTTTCCTGACAGGAGAGATACACAATTTGGTGAAGTGTTGTCCTTGATATTGAACCATGGAAACCCCTTCCTCTGAGAGGTGTGAATAGTCTCATTTTTTTAACCTCATCTTCACAATAAGAGCATACCAATGACTAGTTTTGACAAATATTTGAGATACTGTGTAAGGATATACTTAATTTTATATTTCAGACTCTTACAGTTTTAAAGTAGTTTTTAGTTAGCAGTATGTAGCATATTTTAGTACCTTTCCAGTGTTTCATTTCATTTTGCAGTGGCACACTTAACAAAGTAAATTGGAAGTGCATATGTAATTGATTATAGAATATGTATATCTATAATATTCTAGATAGACTATATTATATACTTATAATCTATATATCAATTATGTTATAGAACATGTGGATATATTATATACTTATAATCTATATATCAGGTATATGTTATAGAACATGTGGAATACATAATACATGGAGTATATAGAGAATATCATATGCAGAATCCATGGACTATCTATTACGGATCATATGTCATATATATTATGTATATATCAAGTTTCTTTACTCCTTAATAACACACTGTCTGACATAATAAGCCAGAGGATTTTGTATGTATGTATGTATGTGTGCATATAACCTGCTGCGCTTCTCTGTTTTGTTGGCAAAAAATGTATTTCATCATCTTGCCTTTTCCCTTCCACTTGTAACTGACATTGGATAATGATGTCAGTCATTTCTGCTTTTCTGTTTTCCTTGGCAGCCAGGGAGCTCTGGGCCCATTTAAAATTGCCAGGGGGCTCTAAGCTCATTACAGTTGACTGCATAGTCCCAACTTTCTGGTTAAAATTTTTCTCTTTTCTTCATTATTTCTTTTGAAAATTTAAAAAAAATCTTATTATGACTTCTTCACATGAGGCTTCTAAGCAATTTTAGTGAATAGAATAAGTAATTATGGTTAATAGAAGAGATGTGTTTGCCTTTATGTATCAGATATTTTTAGAAGCTGCTCTGTGTTTATATAATTTTAGTATTTTGATAGCTCTAGAAATTGTTTTTTTCAACATGGTAGCTGGTACTGAAGTACTCCAAAGGGTAAACATAATTCATAAACATGGGAAAGCTTTTTATCTGAGAGCAATATTAGTCAAACCAAACCAACCAAAAACCACTAATGATTTTCTAGTTGGTATGTCTTAAGCAATTTTGAAATACAGGGAAATTTTCTTTAGACAGTGTCCCTTGTACCCTTAAGGTAAGCAAGCTCTTGTGCATCAGTCATTTCTTGTTGATGTAATCACAGTTTTTATTCTTTGGTGCCATATTAAAATAGATAAAAACATTCCATGTTTTTGTCATTCTTTCAGACCGTAGTGTTTTGTTTTGAATGTGGTAAATATTGATTTTATTACTCTTGGGACTGCTTATCTCTAGACCCCGGATACTTTCTTTAAACGTGACTTCACTGGTACTAAATCACCAGAATTTTTGTTCAACAGTAAAAGCAGTCACTTAACATAGGCCTGCCTTTGTTTGCCAATGTATCTAGAACTTCATAGTAAAACAACATCCATTTTCTTTGCTTGCTTGCTTGCTTCCTCTTTTTCTCTTTCTTTTGGTGTGTGTGTATGTGTAGTACTGGGGTTTGAACTGAGGGGCATTCTACTTCTGAGCTACACCCCCAGTCCTTTTAATTTTTTTGTTTTGAAACAGGGTTTCACTAAGAACCTGTGTGCTGGCCTCAAACCTGAGATGCACCTATTTCATTCTCCCAAGTACTGGGATTACAAGTGTGTAACACCATCCCCAAATTAGACCAGGATTGATTTTCAGTTAGTCAGAGTTACTAAATGGTGCTCTGAGTTACCAGTGGTGTTTAAAATTAATTTTGGAAATTGTGGTGTACTTAATTTGTGTTGTCTTTTCTTTTACGAGTGAATACCTGAACCATCAAGTGGTGTTAGTGCTCGGAGTCCAGTTATTTAATTAAAACAACCTGAACTGAAAGTATTGTTCATACATTTTTTAGTGACTAACTTAATCAACTGTATATTTTAGGGTGTTATGGATTAAGATAAGCTGTTCCATAACATTCATTTATTTATTCATTTGCTTATATTTTCTGTCTCAAACTTTTTTTTTTTTTTTTTTTTTTTACACGGTACCGGGGATTGAACACAGTGGCGTTCTACCTCCGCGCTACGCCCCCGGCCCTATTTTTTATACTTTATTTTGAAACCGGGTCTCACGAAGTTGCAGAGGGCCTCACTAAGGGGAGAGAGAGAGAGAGAGAGAGAGAGAGAGAGAGAGAGAGAGAGAGACAGGGAGAGAGAGAGGGAGAGAGCTGAGGCTGGCCACGAACCCGGATCCTCCGGTCTCCGCCTCCCAAAGTACTGGGATTACAAGGGCGCGCCACCACACCCAGCTTTGTCTCAAACTTTTGAAACAGCTTCTATTCATGTTATCTTGGCATCTCCTTTCCATTTGCCCTCCGCACATCGCAATCCAGGCATTCCTTGACCACGGCATTACTGTGGCCAGGATCCCGATGTCCTTGCCGATGACTTCTCCCCAGGTCCTGACTTTACCTTGCTGCATGTTTCCATTTCTTCCTTTTTTTATTGTTCATTTTTTTCCTTTGCTCAGTACTTAAGTTTCCAGATACCTGTCCTTAAACCCCTTTTGTTTTTACTTTTTACACTCTTTCCTGACCTCTGTAACTATCTAATTTCTGACGACTCAAAACCTTCATCTCCAGCCCTTCTCTCTCTCTCCTGTGCTTTACATTATTACGTCCAGCTGCTCACTGGACATTTGAGTTGATTATGCAAATTCTTTATCCCCCAATGAATGTCTCTTATTGTATTCTCTGGTTAGCCCTGCCCAGTTACCCAAGCCAGAAATTTAGGCATCGTCTGGAACATCACTTCCCTCATCCAATCACATACTAAGTCCTATCGCTTCCTACCTTTTTTCTTATCTTATTGCTTTTATTTTCATTATTTTTTGAGTCATGAAGTCATATAAAGAGACAAGGTGAGAAATACAGTGTTAGAGCTAAATGCAGGATGTTGCTATGGGAATTTCTATGTGGAAGACAGAGGCGTTGACTGGGCTTTGAGATGTCAAAGCAAACTTTCCAAGGGGGAATGTCTGCAGTCAATTCTGATGCATGCCTTGGCCACAGGGCCCAAGGCATTACTACGGGCAAGAATGAGAGAGGGACTATTTTCAGGAAATCCTCCAACCTGTGCCAGAGATAATGCAGGGAACATTAAGGCTTGAAAAAATGGCCTAGAGAACAACACATTTTATTCTTAAAAAGAGAGAAAGAGAACATTAAGGGACCAGGATTATTATATTCAAATAGAGGAATGAGCATCTTTTGAAAATGTGGGATTGTTTTGTGATAGAAGATGCTAAGACATATAATTGGGGCACTGCTTTTTCTTCATTAATATAAAGAAGAAAATTTGAAATCTGATGTATTGAGAAGCAGTTCCCTATTGTGTCAGATGTTCATATAGAAATTGAAAAGAACTTATCAAGTGCATCATAAATGGAATTGAATCATTTCATAAAACAGAGAATCTCTGTAGACTACCCAAGCATGATATGGTAAGAGTATCCCTTAGTATAATACTGAAGTGAAGACCCTCAGAAGCTTAATAGTTTTAATTAAAGCTTGAAAATATTTGTACAAATATGTAACTTAATAAACAATGTCACCAGGCATGGTGGCACATGGCTGTAATCCCTGTATTTGGGAGACTGAGATAGGAGGATCGCAGGTTGGAGGCCAGCCCCAGCAATTTAGGGAGGCCCTCGACAACTTAGTGAGACCCTGTTTCAAAATAAAAAATAAAAAAAGGGCTGGGGTATAGCTCAGAGGTAGAATGCCTTTGGTTTTAAACCCCAGTACCCCCTCCCAAATAAATAAATATATAAATAATAATAGACAGTGTCTCAACTCCCTTTTATTTCTATTTTCTCAACCGGTGTCATAAATACAGTTTGTATATTTCTGTGCTAAGATTATTATCTTACAGTTTTTTGAGAAATTTTCCAAAATAAATCATATTTAGTTTTAGATCCCTTAAAGAATATCTTGCTACTTACAGATTTGAGTCAGAGAGGTATATAATCATGAGTACACTTTATATTTATTTGATCAGAGCTCTGTTCTCATGAAAATTGCTACATAAATACTTGTTTTAACAACTGTTATTATTAGGGGTTTATATGAAAGTCAGCCAACATGGTCCCATATTTATATTATAGATCAAACTGTTTTGAAAAGAACTGCTTCCCAACTGTGATCTTTGTTGTTTGTGAAATCAAAAATATACTAGAGTTATTTTCACTTATTATGGTTGATAAAATTTCTATTGCCGATCTTGCCTTTCTGTTTTATTTAAAAACCTGAGGTTCTTGGACAAAGAATATCTATTTCAGATTAATAGTTAAAAAAAAAGGTGGAATAAGAGTGTTTTGCTTGTTTGGAATGAAGTTCAGTTAATAAAAAATTATGCACTTAACTATTATTATCCTAGGGACCCTAACTCATTTTCACCAATGTAATAACCCATTATTGAAATTATTCCTTGGCTCTAAGATAATTATGTTTCTGGATGCCAGGCTTATATTAAGTGATAACAAGCTACTTTTCAAGTCTGAGTTTGTCATATGCTTTCAGTAAATTCAATTGAGTAGAACTCCGTTATTAAGAAAAACACCTCAAGACCTGAATAATATTTCCATGAATAAAGTAATTAATTTGTGATTGGCTGATTTTATGCTTTTAGGTTCACAGAAACTTATTGCTAAGGAATCTTGATACAGGCAATGCAGGTGTTTACATGAATATAAAATTAGCTACTATATTTAGCTATAATTAAAATGAGCATGGTATGTAAAACCTGTTTATCTCTAACTAGAACTTATTCCAAGTTAATGAGATCTCAAAGAAGACAGAGTGTATGTCCCCTTTTTAAAAGATGATGACATTTTTCTTAATTACTGTCTGTGTATTGGTTAGCATATATATATGTGTATATATATATATATATATATATATATATATATATATGTATGTATATATATGTGTATGTATATGTGGGGTTTTTGTAGTTGTATTTTTTTTTTGGAATTGGGGATTGAACCCAGGGGTGCTATTCCACTGAGCTACATCTCCAGCTCTTTTTTTTTTTGAGACAGGGTATTGCTAAATTGCCCAGGCTGGCCTTGAATTTGTGATCCTCCTTCTTCAACTTCCTGAGTAGTTGGGCTTATAGGCTTGCTTGTTCCACCACACCCAGCTGGTTAGCCAATTTTGACTCAGTTTAAAAGCTGTGATGTGAGACTACAATGCACTAATAAAAGCATGTTAAAAAAGAAAAGCTGTGAGAGTGTGGTCTGAACTTCTTTTGTTATTATGGCTAATTTTCCTTTAAATTTATAATGCTTGTCCAAATACCCAGAATTGTGAGTCAGGAAATTTTACAAGCCTGAGTTTAATCTATAGTGTGGGTCCACAAGGGTTGTTTGTACTCCTGTGACCTCGGGTTTTCCTAGTTGTCCCAATCATTGTTTAGATCTTCTTTCCCACCATTTCTTTTTAATTTTCTGCCAATCTGACATCATATCTTTATAATTCTCTTGTGTGTTGTGTGTGTGTGTGTGTGTGTGTGTGTGTGTGTGTGTGTGAATGAAATCTTGTTTTTCTAACCCAAATCCCAAAAGGCTAAACTGATATATTTCAAGGGATTTTGAAGGGATGTTTCTTAATTTCTGAGATTGGCTTTCCTCTCTCTCTCAGATAAACTGTGTTCAACTCAATTCCAACTATTTAATACTAGTGACAGGGAAGCCAATTTAGAGATGAAATGTCACAAATATACCTGCCTCCTCCATTCTTTCAAAGAATTCCAACACTTCACATTTTCTTATCTTTTTTAACTGAAAATTTAACAAAGGTTATGCAATCTCTCTAGTACACAAAGAAGTTTTGTTTTTGTTTTTGTTTTCTAGTAGGCCACTTGTTTTATTCTGAGAGTAAAAGTTCAGTTAGGCCTAGAATTGGGGGAGTAAATAAGGTATAGTTTTATTATACTGTATTAACTTCCCTGGATGGGTTATATTATGACTGTGCAGTGTATTATGGGATGTGCTTCTAAAATAGGTTTTATTTAATCTGGAAAGGTTTTTGTTTTATTTTGTTTTTAACTTGAACCTATTTATTTATTTATTTTAGTTGTTTTGTTGTTGTTTCTCTTTGGGGATCCAACCCAAGACAGTGTGCATGCAAAGCAAGCACTTTATTACTGAACTACATCCCAGACCCTTGAGCCTAATTTAATACTTTTTTTTTTGTTCCTTCTGGGTTTACATAGTCAAATTTTAAATTTTTCCATGGAATTTATCAGAACCCTAAACTTTCTGCTTCATTTCCTCTTCCATCCAACATGATCATACATTTTTAGGAAAAATAATAGTAGATCGTCCTGGAAGTTTTGTGGATTCATGGAAGCAAATATAAAGCAAAAGTTAAAGCTACGTGTAATCAAGGGCTCTTGTTTCTATCAGAAAATGACGGAGTAGAGAAGGTAAAACATGTTGTGGTCACCATTTCAGAATTAGAGAAAGTTTCATGGAAGAAGTGAGGAAGGGGCTTAATGGTGGAAGTTTAGATTTTGGTTTACCAGAAAAGGCTGGAAAATGATGTATTTTATGGGAACTACAAATATCAAAGGTCTAGGTTGAGGCCTAGGGCATGTGTGTAAAACAGGAAATGAGTTTAGCTTTCTCCACTGAGAGAGAGTGGGTTGCATTGGATAGTTTTGATGGAAATGTGCAGATATTCAAATTCTTTTGCTTTGTTAAAATTTTGTGTTTATTTTGCTGAGGTGGTCCTGAGACTGGACAAAAAATTGTACCATTGTATTCTTCTACACACGTACATGCACACTTTTAAAAAAATCATGTTTTGCATGTGTGGTTGAGTTCATGGTATTGTGTCTTGCCATATTTATGGTTTAGTTAATTATTTTCATCTTCTAAAAAGGTAATCTTTTTCTTTAAGATTGTGTCACATATGACTCTAATCTATATTTGAGTATTTGCAAAGCAGGAAAATAAATGTGAATAAAAGGCATGAATTTACAATTGCTAAAGCCAATGGATGCATGTTAAGGAAAGCAAAATCCTATGAAAGCATGTTTAAAACTAAATACTTATTGAGTAAAAATTCCCACTCCGTATCATTTTATGCGATTTTAAAGGAATTCTACAATTAGTATTGAAAAAGTATTCCTGAATAGTTCAAGTGGCTAATGTTTACAGATCATTTTGGACATAGAAATCCAAAATATATTTCCATATATAGTTTCAATACCTTTCTGATCTCAATGAGGTTTGAGGTCTAAAATAATGGGGTGTTCAAAATTAATGATTGTTCATCTGACCAATTAAGAGTTTCTTTCATCTGACTAATTAAGAATTTAAAAATTTGTAACACACCATATTATTTAGTTTAATACATTGTTAATATTCTAATAATAATAATAATGATAATCCAAAGAAGCGCTAAAAATGAAGAGAGGATCATGATAGCCATAAAATGTAAATTATGTTTAGTTTTATGTTTGGTTATATATTGATCATACATTTATTTCTACAGGAAGGCCTAATTTACATTTTTCCTAGTAATGTTAATTATATTTTTATTAGTGTTTTACTTTTAAAAAATAAATATATCATTTCATAATTCTTAGTTTAGCAGAGAAGCCAACTTTATCTCAATTTCAATAAGTAGCAATAATGAATTCATATCTAGTTCGCATAGAATTTTCCAAAGCCCTAAAAATATATTTGTATTACTGTTTAAATTGGATTCTTATTCCCAATAGATTTTTGTTCTTGAGGATACTATAAAGAATTATATTCATCCTAATTACAATGCATAATTTTGATATTTAAGTACAATAGGATTGTACCTTTAAAAAAATACAATTCTATATTTTATTGTTTAGTCATAAAGTATTTTGTTTTGACCAACCTTTAAGCTTAGGCTTTAAAGTCAACTTCTTTATTCTTTCTTGGTCCTTCTTCATTTTAATTTGAAAGAAAGAGAGAAACCATAAACATTTAGGTAAATGATGGAAATATGATTCTTGTTGTCAAATGGTGCTTTGTGGGACTCAGTGGTAGAGATTCTGGTAGAGCTGGATGCTCTGGGTTGGGTCCCTGCAAGGCCAAACGAAAAAGAAAAAAGAAAGAAAAGGGCAATGGAGAAAGCTATGCTGGTGATGTGAATATTATGGGTTATTCAAAGCATGGTTCCTTTTTGTAATACTTGAAAAACTTTTTAGACTTTTATCGATGCATTATAATTTCACATCATAATGCAGTCCACAGTGATAGTGACATACATGAACGCAGTACTGGCTGGGCTCCCTCCCTACTCCCCCACCCCATTCCCCACACATGATGTTGAGATTGGCATTGGTATTCTCACATATGTACATAATGTCAATGGAAGGGATTCCTTCATTGATTCTCCCTCTCCCTGCCCGCCCACCTCCTGCTCCATTGGAGTTTCTCCTCCATTATCAAGTCATATCAGAGTTTCCCAGAGCCTGGTTCTGACCCTGGCAGAAGGTGGGAAGCCCGAGTAGAATTGGCTGTTGTTGGCAGGAGGAGAGAGAAAGCAACTCTTTAAAAAAATTTGTGTCAAATGGTATTCAGTGATCCATCACATCGAATCAACGTGTCTTTACTGAAAACATTTTATTTAGCACATGCTTTGGGGGCGCATTTCTCTTATTCTCTGAACTTGAAAACCTTTCCTGTTGATCTTTAATAGGGGTCACTACACAGGTTCTCTTTTACCTGATTAAATAAATGGTAACAAGGCCTGGGCCCATTCTTTCTACCTTACTGTACACTTGCTTGACTGTTCCCTTTGTCAGATGGCCACCCCCCCCACATGATTAAGAGAATTAGTGGTTCCAGTGTCATGCAACTCCATTCAGCTTGAAAAGTTACCGAGGCACATGTTTTTTCCACCTTTTAAGCCTTCATTTATTTGTGGCAAGCATTCTCTCAAGTGTAAGATGAGTCAACATTCCTTGTGCCTAAACCCAGTCAAGTCAAAGGATTGTTTAATTTAAAATATTATAAATCGCGTGCATGCTAATTTCCTTTCCTTAACATTTAATTGGAGGCTTTTCGTTCTCAATCAGCTCACTGAAATGTTACCTAGGCTCCTCTGTGACTTGCTATTTGAACAGAGAAGCAACTGATTAGAATAATGGAACAGCATGATTGTCATTCCTGCATTCTTACTGATTTTTCTTGTAAGGGGGATTTTTTTTTCCTTTAAAGGAGACTGTTCCAAAAATGAATCATTTTAACTCAATATAAGATCCATACCCTCCCCGGAGGTACTTTTTCTGTTTCACCATCCCAATGCTCCTTCATCCTCTATCATAATACCAATCTAGAAATGGGATGTGTTCCCAAGTAAAGAAAACCTCTCACGCATAAAAATTCAAACTGGGAAAACAAATAGATCAGAGGGTGGCTTTTAATTTGACAAAAGATCTACAGTACAAAAGAATTTCCCTAAGATTTCTTTAAATAGAGTCTTTCCTTAGTGTGCCAAGAATCAAAGAATATTCTAAAATTTAAAGGTTTTTTTTTAAACAGGCACACCTGTTCCTAATATTCATATGTAAATGGTGCTATTTACATGCCAGTCCCAATGTGGTGGGTAAATGAAAACCGGTTTGTGAATCACTCTTGTTTGCCAATGTTTGAGAAATAGTCAGGATGGCTTAGTCTACTCTTGCTGGAATGTTTTGGCCAGCCCTTCTCTCATCCTCCCCCATCCCAGTCCCCACTGAGAGGTTGGGAGGGGAAAATAAATCTCATTTTAAGAAGTATACACTTTGGGCTGAGAGGAAGGCCTATTGGATAACACTAAGTTTGTTTTTTTCCCCCTCTTATTCTAGCTCTTAGAACTTTTAAAATTAAGATAATCTATTACTTTCCACTCAAATAGGTTTTGAGTAAAGTGATTATTTAATTGGATCCTTAAAGGCCATAGAATTCACTGCAGTCTTACCTGTGAATTGTGAATCTGCTCATATTGTTTTTTAATGAAACCTGGGAACGAATGGTTTTTCATGGATTGTCATAGCTCAGAATGTAAGCTTCTACAAAGTAGTACTTCTATGCCTTCTTTTCATGGTGTCTAGTACCTGTACCTCATAATAGATTCCAGAATAAAGGATGACATATATTGCAATTGTTAGATATTCACCAACTGTATTGTTTAAATGCCTGTTATAATAAGTACTTACTAAGTAACAAGCACTCTGCTAATTATTTTACCTATGTAAATGCATTTAATCTCAATGCAGCTCTGTTCAGTTTAGGGTATTATAGAAATACTCACTTTATAGTTAAATAAGTGGGCCAAAGACAGGTCAAATCTTGTCCAAGGTCACACTGTGAATTGACCTGAAGTTTCCTGTGTAGCCCTTGACTCCTCTTCTCCTTTGTTGGCCTTTGCTCCCCATTCTCCCCTTAGTAATACAACACAAAACCCCTACAGCCTTTATAACCTTTCCTCTTACAGGGAAAATACACCACCCAGTCATTATTTTTCAGTTACAGTTCGAGTGTGAGCAGTTTACCCTAATGATCCATTCCTCATTTGGTTTGAAAATTCACCAAGAACAGGAGGGGAGACCTCAGGGGAAGCACATACAACTTGGAGATAAACTCAATTTTTGTCTTAGTGTTAAAATTTAACTTTTAATTTCTGTGCAGTATTTACTCAACTGTCAGTGAAATGATAAATCTTCTACCTCATTTCACAAGAGGGCAGCACTTTCTTTTAAAATTTAAAGTATGACTCTAAAAGTACAGTCAAATTAACTTTTTCTGGCATGGAGTTAAGCTTGAGTGATATACAGAACCGGAACTTCTCTTTTTTTGCGGGAAAATTTATGAGTACGATAAGTGCAAATCTTTAAAGTAACTTGGAATTTCCCTTAGAAAATGGAAAGATAGCTATAATCAATCCCTAAAACTTTTTATTTGTAAGTTGAATTAGATTAACTATTTGGGTAACCTTGTACATGTATAAGTTTACCAAAATCAGGATTTTCTTTTTAATTATAGAATCACATTAAGGATGTATAATTTTAATGTATTCTAATTGTTTTACTCTTGGCAAATAAAAAGTATTTATTGAACAATGGTTGTTTGCTTAGCATCATACAGGTCGTTTGAGGGACAAATAAATTTCACTTTTTCCTTCTCTCAAAGAACTTACTTCCTATTGGGGTTATAGGGTAGGTAAAGCAAATAGACAAAACAACCTGTAAACAAAACAAGGGGCCGGGTAAGTAAAGCACAGGATAATAGCACAGCATGGTGGAAATACCTACTTGAATAGGAAGATAGAATTAGAGTTTTACTGCAGGGCTTTGAGTAGAGGTAGAAATTGAACTGGATCTCCATGGCTGGATGAACTTTGAATAGAGAGAAAAAACTGGGCAGCTGTTGTTGAAGAGAGTAGATTCCTATCCACAGAGAAAAGGTAGAATGTACATAGTGCTGTTGAGAATAGATACAGAGGCTATATTATGGTATCTTAAAAACTAGGCTTTAAGCCCCTTCCTTCCTTCCTTCCTTCCTTCCTTCCTTCCTTCCTTCCATCCATCCATCCTTTCTTGTAATGCTAGGGACGGAACCCAAGAACTTGTCCATTCCAGGTGAGCACTCTTTCACTGAGCCACACTCCCTGCCCAAGCTACACATGCTAATCCTAGAGCCACTAGGCACATGTAACTATGTTTGAATTTTGGTTGATTAAACAAAATCAAAGTTTAGTTTCTCAATTACACTAGTCACATTTTAAGAGTTCAGTCATACTATGTACTCCATCAAACAAAAGATATAGACCATTTCCATTATCACAGAAACTTCTGTTGGCCAGTACATTACGACTTTTTTTGTGTGTATGTGGGACTGGGGATTGAACCCAGGGGTATTATACCTCTGAGCTATACCTCCAGCCCTATTTTATTTTTTTATTTTGAAACAGGGTCTCGCTAAGTTGGCCGAGGGCCTAAGTTGCTGACACTAGCGCTAACCTGAGATCCTCCTATCTCAGTCTCTCAAGTACTAGGATTACAGGTGTGCTCTACCACACCTGACTCCTATATTACAACTTAAATATTTTTGGTTGGGATACAGAGAACCATTAAAGATAGTGGGGCTGATATGACAGTGTGAAAAGTTTCGCATTTTATATTTGTAAGAAGAGAAACAACTATTTTTGTATTAAATGCTTTCCATGGAACAAACACAGCTTGCCAGCATATGTAAGCATGTTGTATGTATTTTTAAAATGTCATGGTAGTTTACATTTTATTTATTTATTTATTTATTTATTTTTTGCGGTACCGGGGATTGAAAGCAGGGGCGTTCTACCTCCGCGCCACGCCCCCGGCCCTATTTTTTTTATACTTTATTTTGAAACTGGGTCTCACGAAGTTGCGGAGGGCCTCACTAAGTAGAGAGAGAGAGAGAGAGAGAGAGAGAGAGAGAGAGAGAAAGAGAGAGCGCATGCGCGAGCTGAGGCTGGCCGTGAACCCGGATCCTCCGGTCTCCGCCTCCCAAAGTACTGGGATTACAAGCGTGTGCCACCACGCCCGGCTTACATTTTAAATTAGCTACTAGTATACAAGTTTTATAGATGAAGGAAAAGAGGATGAGAGAAAATAACTTTTTCATTCATGTGGTTTTTAAGAGAGAATTCAGTTTGGTTTGTCCTGCTAATAGGACATAGAAGATCATTTGAGGATAGAGAAAGGAAGAATGGTGTGAAGTAATCCCTTTTAGAGGTGTGAGAGAGAACTGAATCCAGAAAGGACTAAAAATATTAAGGAATTTTGATATTTAGTTAGTAATATGGGTATATTTATACTTATTGGTGATTCCAAGTTTTTTTGAAGTTTCAGAATTTTTTGAACTTACATACAGATAGTATGGATGACATTGATTTAGTAGTTCAATTACTTTTTTGGTTGTAAAACCATATTAGAGATCGTTAGCATCTCAGGGGATCCATGAGTGAACAAACTGAAAGAGTGTTGTTATTTTAGGATGGTTTCACTGATGTGATAAATATTTTGTTACTTTGTGTTGCTCTTTAATAATTAGTGATCATTGATGAACTTTAAAGTAATCTGATTATCTTTATTTTTAAAATTTTTGTTGCCAATAGTAGCTGATTATAACTCTTAAGTTGTAAACATTATGGTGAAACTATGCAGGGATATTAAAAATATACACCTGGCTTCTCAAAATAATGTATTATAATAACATATTTTGAGAGTTCCTTTTAATTTTTTTGAAAATGTAGAAAACCTTAATGGAACCCTCATTCCTAAACAATGTAATTGTAGGAAAGTTTTTGTTATCCTATAGCAAAAACTATCCAACTCACAATGAATTTTTGTTGAAAGTAATGCCCAGAGCTGGGCGAGGTGTTGCACACCTGTAATCCCAGTACTTGGGAGGCTGAGACAGGAGGATCACAGATTCCAGCACAGCCTCATCAACACAGTAAGACTCTCAGCAACCTAGCAAGACCTTTTCAAAATAAAAAATAAAAATGACTGGGGGTGTAGCTCAAAGGTAGAGTGCCCCTGGGTTCAATCTCCAGTACCAAAAAACAAACAAGAAAGTAATGCCCATCCAGGTGTAGTGGAGCTCAGAGGTAGAATGCTCTTGGGTTCTCCACGAGTACCCCTCCAAAAAAGACATGGAGAAAGAAAGTAATGCCCAATTATATGGTACCAGTGATTGTCTTTCCTGATAAGAGTGTTTGCTCAAGTATCACAGGAACATTTTACACAGAAAAATCAAGGTTCAGACAGGGGCCCAGGGTCACACAGTGTTGGAGATGAAATAAGTGTCAGAGATGAAATGACAATACAGGTCTTTCGACTTCAAGAACATTACTCTTTCTTATCTATTCCATGAAAGATAGAATGTTTTAGAGCTGGGATAAAATCCTACAAATAAGTAATCTAGTTTAGATGTAACATCAATGAATACTTTCCATTGACAAACATTTTCTGGATAGCTTTTCAGATTACCATAGGAGCAGAATGATCCGATTTGTAATTCTGAGGAGATGGTTATCTTCTGGTGACTTAAGTCCTTGCCATCCTGAGGTTTAGTCTTTTCTAAAAGAGTATATAGTGTTGACTGTAAGGCAATGATGAGGCATTAAAAAGTATTAATATGCCCCAGCTAAAAAGGAATAACCAGTGGCTTTGGGAGTGGGAATAGAATTGGGATGGGAAGGTACAACCTGAGTCAAAGCATATTGATCTTCCTGAAAGTATTTTATAGCAACATTTATTTTGTGTTTAAGTTTTCTAAATTAGTTTCATATTTTTTTACTATTATACAGTGCTTATAGCATTCTTAGTAACATATGTAGTGTGTTTTGTTTTGTTTGTGGTACTGGGGATTGAACCCAGGGGGATTCTACCTCTGAACTATATCTCCAGCCCTATTTTTTATTTTTTATTTTGAAACAGGATCTCACTAAGTTGTAGAGGGCCTCACTAAGTTGCCGAGGCTGGCCATGAGTCTGTGATCGTTCCTCCTGTCTCGGCCTCCCAAGTACTGGGATTACAGGCGTGTGCCACCATGCCTGGCTTGTATAGTGTTCTGAATTTATTAATTAATGCCAGACTTTAGACCTATGAGTATATATTTGGTTTTTGTACATTATCAGCAGTCACTCAGTTAAGTCTAGGGATTAAGATGGATGTTGTAATTTTGGTAAAAGTCACAGTGTAATTGAAAAAAATGAGATCAATTTCATTCTGTGACTCTCTTGTTAATTATAAAGGCATCCCTAAAGTAATATTTTAAAAATGTTCTGTGCAGTAGCTGGGGCATTTGTTTAGCCTCCCAATGTTATGGTTTTAATTCAACATTCATCTTGTATTCATAAATACTTGATTCACCATAGTGTTTTTAAAGGCTTTGGGACTTTATAATCATTTCATATTTTAATTTTAAATTTAAAACATTCTCCAGATCAAATTCTGGTTTAAAATTCTGCTTCAAATTCCTTGATTTGTCAATTTCTAATGCAGAGGTAGAGATGAGAAAACACTACAATCTCCCTCCTACTGCAAGACTTAGCTCTATACAAGATGTCAGATGACTGCCTAACCTGTAGTAGTATTATTTAATCTTTTTTTTAAATACTAACCATAGCACATCTAGCATCCCTTCTTCAAATGTGACAAGCTGGGTCCATGATTTTTTTCTTTTCTACTAACTGTAACTTTGAGCAAAATTGCTGCTTGTCATGCAGCACGTTCTTGGCCACCAGTAGACAGTGGCTGTGTCCCTCTGCTGGAGTCAGGTGGGGTCTCTTAGCCCCACTTGAAAGATGGAGTGGGTATCTATCAACTGATTTTATAATCATTCCAAAAACTCTTATATCATCGAATATCACAGTGTTAGATGACAACAGGCTTACTGGCTTCCTAAGAAAGAGAGTCGCTTCAATGATATAGTGCCCATTTAGACACAGAGTTGTTATTTTAAGCAGGAGTTACTGGTTATAGAGTAACTTATGAGAACAAAAAGGCTTTGTCCTTGTGTCCTTTAGAAAAGTTTACCATTGACTAACCCACTGCTGGTGAAGGCTTGTTTTTATTGAGGGCTGATTTGCTAGAATGGTAAACCATCTGGCACTTCAAAACTTCTGAAAGTTTCAAAGACAAAAATGATTGTCTCTGGTGGTATTAACTTTCAAATTTAAGGATGCCACCATTTGGGGAATAGATATGCACCTAGAATGATAAATGTACTTTACTTGGGAATTTTCTATCTATTGATTTACTTTTGTGTGGAAAAAAGTAACACATGCTATGGTAAGATTGCACAATTTTCTATTTAAGTAAAGGAGACTTAAAATAACCATCCTATTCCAGGCACTCAGCTCAGTCCCTCTCTCAGAGGCAACCATTATTATTATCTTCTTTTAGATCTTTCCAGAATATTATTTATAGATCTTTCCAGAAATGTCATAGATTGAATCTATACATAATTATATCCCTCCCCCTTTTGACATATACATATATGTATCCTATTTACATACATATATGTTAGAGATTAGTAGCCCATAGAAGTCATCTCCAATGTGTAAATCCACCATAATTTATTTATACATTTTCCTATTGATGGACATGCAGGTTGTTTTCAGCTTTTTGCTGTGTCAAATAGATCTCACTGAGGATTCTTATACTTATGTCTGTACACATTTGCAAATTCCAAGGGATACAATTTTTGAATCAAAGGTTATATATATTTTAAAAATTTTGATGGGTATAGTTAACCTATCCTCTGCCCCCAAATTTGGCAGATTCTAATCATCTTCAGGAAATGTAATGGTGTAGTCTAATTCTATCAAACACAGGAATTCTTCATTCTGTAATCAGCATACTCATTTTCTCATAAGCTTTTAATACATTGTTCGCTTTCACTGTCTATAAAGTACTTTATTAGAAACTTTCTGGGAAGAACCAAAGACATAACATAGAGCTCAATGGCCATAGCAAACACAAGGGAAGTGAGATAAAGATACAGAATATGAGTCTGGGATGCGTGGGGGGGTGATTATTGTCTGTAACTTTTTGGGAAGCTGTATTTGTGTTTGGGTATTGGTACAGTTAGTGAAGAAGGTGGATCATGATTAAGGAGTTGAAATTGGTTTGGGTTGTGGTTTCCTGGTGTATTCTCAATGGGAAGACCAGGTAGGAAGATGACAGGAACATGGTTTTGAGAGGTGAAGCAGGAACTCAGCTGTGTTAAACAGGAAGATAGGAGGCCCATGGGTAAGAATTGAAGCAGCAACTTAGCTGAGACTGGATTAGCCTGGGAGCCTCAGAAAACCCTACTCCTTAGTGTTAAACACAGAAGCATAGCGGATCTCATGGGGTCAGTTTGAACTTCCTCTGTGTTCACCCAATGTTCAGTTCCTTAAATCATATTCAGATTATGGGAACAATATCTTCCTGGGAAGAACATCAGTTTTTTTGTTTGTGAGTGAAAACAGTGCTTTCAATTTCGATTAATTTTGACATTTTCCTTGCTATTATTCAAGTTGGTATTTTAATTTTGGCTTTAATTTTCTAAATCTGGGCAGCAGAGGAAAGTTGGAAGACCCTTTAGCAACGCATTCACAACTGTCTTCCGAGCACCCTGTGTGATGAAGTTGCGTATCGCACGGGCTTGTGCTGTCAATAGACATCTGGAATTTTGAGGCCTGGCCACCAAGATTGCCCTACTCTTGTGTGATGCTGCGTATTTTTTTAGGAAGGATATGGTTTGGAAACATTAACTTGTCTTGGCATTATTTTTAGTCACCTAATAAAGTGCTCTCTGAATCATTAAATATTTAGAAGGTTGTTGAAGGCTGACCCCTGCACCTGGCTGGCTCATTCAAAAGTAGATCAGTTGGCATTTCTTCTTCCTGAACCCCCTTCCCCATCCACCCATTCCCCTGAAGAAGAAAAGCTCTTTGTGCCTTTAAAAATGTCTATTAGAATCTTTTGGCTGTGGGTTATGGAAATATATAAAGTATTGAATCTTTTTCTTGAGAATCATCATTTTTGTTTCCTAACTACCACTGTATCATCATCAAAATAGATGGCATTCTTGAAGAGGTGAACATTAAAAATAACTCTTTGTGTACAAGGCATATTGTGTGAACTTCCTGGGATAAAAAGGAGCATTCCCCTTTCATCAGGGGGCTCAGCCTCCATCTTTGGGTTGAACTTTCTGCCCTTTCGGGCCGTATATTACCTTAAATAGCTACCAGCTGACAGACTGTGCTGTTGGTTGAGGTTAACTGGAAGGCTGGAATGGACAGAGTCTCCCTGGGACTATAGTGGAAGCAGACAATGGGTTGAAATCTCAGATCACGAGTAGGGTCTTGAAACTATTTTATTTTTGAATTCTAAACCCAAGTTAGCAAGGTTATGAAAAAGGAGAATTGTGGATATTCCTTTCACAAGAAATGACCTGGAACTTGTGTTGAGTCAGAATAGGCTTATAACAGGTACATTTTTCTGTCCATGCCTGAAGCTCTTCATTTACTAAGGACTGAGTCAGCCACAGCGGGTGTACTGATTTATTTCTAATCACCTATTGACCTCCATATGCTTCGCTTTTGAGACTCCTATGAGGTCTTTCTTTTGTTTTCTTTTTGTTCCTTGTATTGGTCAACATAAAGAGAAACCTGTTAAGTTTTACATAGAAAACACACTTTATCATTATAGTTTGAAAAATTTGAGCTTTGTATTGAGCAGGATGGATTTCTTAAGTTCCACTCTAATAGTAAGATGTGATTTGTTTTCCAACAAAGCAGTTAAAAAACTGCTCCTTTTCCCTACGTATGACTGAGCCCTAAAGAATTTCTTATTGCTGTAATAAAATTACTAAATAAGTCATCTTTTAGAAAATATATGAATATAGTTTTTAAGTGTGAAATGTTTTTTAAATTAGCCTTAACCTTTGAAAGTTCTTGCGAAAGCCATGTAAACATAGAGATCTCTTCATTTCGACATTGAAATGTGGTTTTTATTAAGTAATTGTGATTTAGATTTTATTGATTCCATGGATGAAGTGCCCCTCCGCTTCACTTTCTCAGGGAATTAAGCGATACGTTTGAGATGCGGTTTATTTAGCTAGAGATTCCTGGGTTAGTCAGTGTTGATCCCTTTTAGGGACTGGTAGTGTTGAGTTTATTCTACCTCTTGAGGATTAGTGAACAATTTATTCATACACTAGTTTAAACTGACAAGATGTCAACTACTTCAAATGTCATCATCCAATTTATTAAATTTCTCTGGTGATATAATGTTTTCACTAGAGGCCTCTTTTATTTTGAAATGAAGATTATAGGATTACAGGAGATATTGTATCCAAATGGTGTTTGGTTAAAAAAAAAGATACAGAAATGTAAGGTGTATTACCAAGATGGTACTTTGTATACTGACTTTAAAATGAAAAAGTTTTATTTATACATATCGAACACAAATTCTTACTAAAATGTGCTCATTATTAGAAAACCAATTTACATTTACATGTCTTACTTTTAATGTATCATTTATCAAAGAACACATTACTTTTGAATAATATATCAAATTTTAACTATTTGAATTTTATTTATTATTTTTTATTTTTACATAACAATCTATTTGTCTTTAACATTTATTTCTTTAGTTTTTGGTATCAGGGATTGAACCCAGGCATAGTCTACCTCCAAGCTACACTCCTAGACTTTTTGTTTTTTATTTTGAAAGTTGCTGAGGGCCTCACTAAGTTGCTGAGGCTAGCCTCTAACCTGCGACCCTTCTGTCTCAGCCTCCCAATTACTGGGATTATAGACGTGTGCCACTGTGCTGGGCTTTGTATTTAACATTTTAAAAAGAACATTTTGGGAAGCTGGAGATATAGATCAGTTATAGATCATGTGCTTAGCATGAGCAAGGCCCTGGGTTCAATCCCCAGTTCCAAATCAATCAATCAGTCAATCTAACAAACAAAACTAACATTTTCAGTTGCTTTCCTGTGTTTGAGATTATAGTTACTCTGTAATTAAAATTAGTCAAGAATTGGAAAGCATTTTTTTCTTTGAATGGTTGATTCCATCTTCTTTTGAATGATCCATTCTGAATGTGGATCCACTCAGTTTCGTACCCTTTACCCCACCTTTTTCTACTAAAGAGGCTGTCATCAGAGCTAGGTTTATCCATATCTTACTGGTTGACCTTTTACAAGTGTAATGAAGGGAGCTTTATTTTAGCATTCTATTTTCCATGCTAGCACAGGATGCCAGTCCATTCTGAGACTGGGTAGTTGATAGAGCAGCCTGGACTTCTGGACCTTCTGCCCTAGAGGAGGTGAGCACGTATGTACTCTTGTCTTTCCTCAGCCTGTCTAGAACACAGGTACTTAGTATGCAGATAGAAGTTCCTTCGCTCTTCTCTTTTGGGAAGGAAGATCCCCTCATGGGAAGGATGCTGTTTCTTTCCCCTCATCTCTATACTTGGGCATGGAATTGTGTGAGAACCCAAGATATTTTAGACTCTCCTAAGAACGTATCATCCTAGTCTTGGCGTAAGAGCCCTTCAAACATAAGAAAAAGAAGATGGTATTCTCTGTTGCTCTGTTGTTCGGCAGGGTTTTTATTTAATTCCTTCTCCTGATATGTGCACAGGGGAATGGCGTGTTTGCACATGTCTCTGATCACGTCATCCAGCACCCTGGGTGGTAGCTGGAAGTTTGCCCAGCTGAGAAAGATTGTTCTTTTCCTCTGTCTCCTCTATTTATTTATTTATTTTGTGTGTGTGGTGGCGCTGATGGTGAGGTGTTGGTGGCTTCTTTTGTCTTGCATTTATGCAAAAAGTTCATTTGCTGCTGCTGAAAGATCTCAGCATGTTGCCTGGGACCCCTGACACACCAGGCTCAGTGGCTTGGTCAGTTTCTGTATGAGTTTGTTCCCTACTTTCCTAGTGGTTGGTCTTCAGGCTGATGTCAGTTCTGTTTTGATCTAAACTGTAGACTATTTTTACTTAGGAGTTTCTGAATAACCATTAGATCAACACATTTGTTTTTGAAATCAATGGTGTCTGTATAGACATCTGAATTTGGTGCATTGAGGTGAAACACATTCTGTTAGAAATCCCACAAAGCCATATTGCCCCTGGGGACATGTAGGTTTTTATGAATAAATAGTGAAAATATTTTAAAAGCTTGTTAAATGTTGTATAAATGGACATATGTAAAACACATGCCATTTCAGTACTGATATGAGAATAAGTTGGAAATGAAATGGAAAGGAAAATGGCTTGCAAATCTATAACATAATAACCACTTTGTCTAGGTTTTATTCTTTTCTGCTGTTAAATGGAATCTCTTTCTTTTTATGGTGCTAATGATTTTGATATTTAACCAATTCAAACAGCCTTTAGGAGATGCATATTCTGATTTAAGGGTTATTTTTTCCCCTTTGCTCAGCACCCTGATGTAAAAAGTAAAGTCAGTTATATTAAGATTCACATCATTCCATGCGTGATGTGTCACTATTAAAAGCACTATATGTTTACGATGAAATGCACACAGTTAGAGAAATAGGTTTCATATGGACATTCCGGTCATACTTAGCTTTTATTGGTATACTAAATAGCTTTGTAATGCAAGAAAGAAAAATCACATTTTGCCTTGGGATAGTGTCCCTAATCTCAATACAAAGAAGATTTAACTTGGACTGAACGTTTTCCTCTAAAGTGATGGCATTTAACACTTTAGAAGTGGAAGACAGTGTTTCACTGAGTGCCAGCAACAGCGAAATAGCAAAATACAAGGTTCAGTCAACCAACGTAAGCAGTTGGTACTTACGTTTTGAGTAGTGTGACTTGTTAGGTTTTAAGTCAGAGACAAGTCAATTCCCCATATGAAAACTGTCTGGATGACTTTCAGTGGTATCGGTGAGATCAAAGAACTTTCTTTTAAAAGTTTTCCCCCCCTCATTTTACTTAAAACCCCCTTTAAAAAAAGAAATAATAAAATCAATCATGCCTATTTTCTTTGGTGACTTGTATTGTACATCCCCTCCCTTTTCTTTTCATGGGTGAGCTCCCAGTGGGAATATGGGTCCTGTGATCATTCAGGATAGAGACAATGTAAGAGATACTGTGCTGAAGTTTGGGGCAGGGAGGCCTCCGGCAAGTGGGAGTGAGCTTCACTTCAAAACTGTGGGAGGGGTGGTGGCAAGGGAGGATGCTGATTAAAATAATAAACAACTGCTGGAAAGAGAAGTGGATTACCACAGGGCTGTCAGATCAGCCTGGGAGCCCTCGGAGCTGACTGGGGCTGTTCTCCCGGCCGCAGATCGTGCAGAGGGGACCATCAGATTAGCTGCTGCCTGACGGAACTTTTCTCCGGACACTTAACTTTTTAAGCAACTTTTTTTGCTGTTGCATTTGACAGTGTCTCTTAGCCTAGGCAGACCTGGGGAAACAGACTGAAATTAGCTTGGTGGTTACCATAGCAACCCAGGCTGCCGGTGTCTGGGAGAGTAGGAACCGGTGGCCTCTTGTCCCGAGTTTAGTTTGGGTGTTTCTTTGGCTAAGAATACACTCCTCCTTGTTGGGACTCTACAGAAGTCATGCTCCTTGAAAACTGGCTCTTTACCCAGGATTTTTTTTTTTTCTTTTTCTTTCTGAAACCACTCTGAATGGAGGAAGTTGGTAATGCTTGGCTCTTATTTTTTTTTCCTTTTTTCCTTCTCTCATGCAAGTTTCCAGGGCATAACTTCTCTTTTGCTGTGTGTAATTGAGACCAAACTCTAAGCTGGGAGCCAGGAGAGAACAGTGGTGGCCTGCAGGTCATTAGCGAGGTGAGCAGAAAGGGGTCTTGGGCTTCCCAGAATAAAAAGAGACCATGGCAGCCTCGCGGAACGCAGCTACCAGAAAATACAGAAGCAGGTCTCCTCCCCGTGAGCTCCGAAGTCCATGAAAAAACAGACCCACGGTGGGGTGGCTAAAATGTCCCAGCACAAGCTGCTGCTGCTGATGGACCGTAGCTCAAGGGCAAGGCTTGTAAAGGATTTTACAAAGGATTTTAACGTATAGCCAGAGAAGACACGGTTCTAGACATTGAATGCTGTTGTCTGAAGGAAGTTTGCCAGGAAGATGTAGGTTTCAAGGGCAACTGGACGATGATTGGTCTGAACTTCAGCTTACGGGAATTGCTGACAAAATTTGAAAAGGTATGCGGAAAGCAAACTTCATGAATGTCCTCTTCTTCCTCCTTCCTTTCCTTGTCCTTTTTGTTCTTCTTGTGCATTTTTGACAGCAGGTACTCCATTGCCTCCTTAGTTATTTAATATATAACTTATAAAACATATTTGATTTTGATATCCTGTTTGAAATTGTTCTTCAAAGAAAGGCGTTCTTTCTTTTGGTCAGGAGGGTTTCTCCTGGACGCCTGTCACTTTTAGGATTCTACATCAGAAGAGATCAGAGATCGTTTGTACTTAAGTCGGCGGGTAATTTAACTGACATTTACTTGGGGGGGAGAAAACAAAACAATAACCCAAACCCAGAAACAAACACCGGGCTTTGGTGCCAAATTGTGACTTCATCAGGCACGGGTTCTGTTTTCCATACCCCTCAGGTTTGTTTATCTCTCCAGTGGCTGCCTGCGGAGCCTGCCCTGTGCAGCCCTGTCTGGGGATCCTGTTGCTTCTCAGGGACCATCTAATCTCAGGCTTTTGCTTTTCATCGGAGTGTGCCTGCTTTGGGGATGGAGTGATTGCATGCACTGTGGAGCCTGAGAGCCTGGATTAGTCATTTTGTATTTAGTGCTTTTTTTTTTTTTCCATAGGAAGGCTCTTGGCATGCCTCAGAATCAAGCCTCGCCTGCCAAACGTTACCTTACATTTATAGTTAAACAAAACAGAAAACCTTAGCATGCCACTGATGGGCTCCTGCCCTCCTTAGCTTTTGTATGCCAAGTACCGGTCTTCTTCCAATTTCCACTCTTTAAAGAAAAAATAAAATAAAATAGAATAGAAAGAGGTGGAGTCCTCTCTTCCTGTGTGCACAAACCAATTTTTTATCAGTGGTTGACGATGTGCTCTGTGGTTTCCACCATGAATACCCCATGGTTCGATGCAAGTACAAATATAAGGGAGACTGTACTGAGTCATTAAGAGAATAATGGGCTTTTTCTTACAAACCAAAACTGCCAGAGGGGGGAAAAAGATGTAAAACCATGCCATCTGAAAAGTTTGAAAGCTTTTCCCAAACAATCGCAGTCAGCACTTGCCTCCTGATGATAGGAGCTGTGGAGTGGGAGGAGTGTGCAGGAAGAAGAATTTAGCTCCTCCTTGGCAGATGCTCCCCCTTCCCAGACCACGCTGCTCCCCCCATCTCTCCCACACCCCAACTGGAGTAGTGAGGATTGTGCTTGTAACATGGGGTGGACTTTGACCTCTGGCTTTAATACATTGATAAGCCTCTAAATTCCGGAGAGTAAAAGATGGCTCCAAGTCACTTGCTTACCATTTAGAAGGGGCAGGCAAGGGAAAGAAGATCTTTCTTATGGCCGCTGGGAACAGCAGGTGATAAACTTTAGGACCATAAAGAGGTCTTGTTAGCTGGGTTTGTGCAGATTCGTCTGTTCCTTCCTAAAAAGATATAGGGCACATGCCACATGAATAATTCATTACTTAGACCCCCTGAGAGGCAGTAATTGTGGGCAGCCACTGGACTTTTGTACTGTAATTGCTGCTATTAGTCCCAAGGCTTAGGTCAGCTACCAGAGGTGAGGTGCCTAGCTGAGCCTTTGGGCCATTTTATTGGTAGAGAGGTAGAAGTTCTGGTCATATTATTGAGTTTCCTCTTTAACTCTCAAAACTTAGTATCTGAATATTTCTTATGCTTATTGTAGTCAAAGAAGTCTCCTGGCTTATGTTTGTCACAGGCTCAACTCAACTTGAGATTTAAAGAAAATTTTTTTAGAGACAAAGGGGAAATTCAAAGAAACGATCCTGCTGCAATTCACCATCTGAAGTTTTTCATATATGTTTATTTTCATGGTAGACACCATTATAAAAATCTAAGTGAAAGCTAATCTCTTTGCCATATTTCACTTGTAGGAAATTGTCAAATATGAATGTGTTTTCCCTCAAGTTAAATTAAAAAAAATCCTTTGTGTATTTTCACAAGAGCTCTCTCATATGTTGAGTTTATCTTGCCTTGATTCATTGCCCGGAAAAGTGGAATTATGGAAAGGTATCGCTACCTCACACCTCGAAATTCAACTACCTACCTTCCCCCACTCTGAAAGCAATATCACTGTTTCTAGAGAAAGACTAAAGCTTGTTTCTGTAATGCAAAGGCCGCCAGAAAAGTTCAGAAACTGGTAGCTATCTTTCCGTATGCAAAGCTAGAATCCCCTTGCTTTCCATCCCCTTAGTCCTATCTTTTTATAAGTATTAGTGATCTGATTGTAGACACTAACCCTAGTGATTTAATCCTTTTCATATAAGCAGTTATAGTTGTTCAATCTGATGTTTAGATTATCACCACTAACAGGGGATTTTGCTATGCTCCTGAAGCCATTTCAGCATTAAGAAAATGAGGGTTTTATATTGGGATACTGGACCCAAGTCTTGATATGTTCAGCAGTTGAGACCAACAGCTGAGGAGTAGACCTTCCAATGGTGGCTAACATGGAGTTATAGATAGGTCAGATAATTAAAGTTCCCAGATGATAGTGGACCTTCTCTATAATTTCAAGACAGCAGTTTGTGGAGGTAAATTGGAAGGGATATTCTTGTTGAACTGTAGAGAAATCCAGTGGTTTTGTGGTTTGGTGATTTTCATTCATAAATGAAGGTTTGCTACATGATTGGGTATCTAAATCCCAAGATGTGTAATGCCAGGATCGTGGTTTTCCAACATGGGCAGAATGGGCAAATTGCCCTTGGTACTGCTTTCTAATCTCCTAGAAAGGCAATGCAGAGAGTCCCTGGGGATCCAGGAGGCAGGAAGCATCTTGTCCCCAAAAAGCGACAGCTCCTTAAGGATCAGGAAACACTAACTGGAGGAAACCATCCCAGAGTAGACCTAAGAGGAGGAGCTCTTACCTGGAGATGATGACTTTCTGGTAAGATGTGAGTCTCAGCAAGCAGGTCCAAATCCTCTAACCAAGTGATGAGAGATGAGTACAAACTCACAGTTGACTGGAGACAGAAAGTTGGTCCATCAAGGCACCTCGCTGAGACCCAGCCCATGAGTTAGTTTTATAGCCACTCTGATTGTAATTAATTAAATTTTTCTTGAAACTACTTCATAAAGGAAGTATCTCATGGTTTTAATGACAATTAATATACTGCCAAACCGGAGCCATGTGCATTGTGTCTCTTCCTTTTGCTTAGTAGTCACAGAGGATTGAGTAATGGACAGTTTTAGCTCAGTGACATTTTGAGTGACTGTCGCCTTTATTAATTTACGTACCCTTGCTACTAGATGATTAATGATAATGGTAGCTCTCTACGGGTTTTGTTTTTATTTTTTAATTGACAGATAATAATTGCATTTCTTTATGGTGTAAGTGTCATGTTTTGGTACCTTTATACGTGGTATAATGATCGACTCAGGATATTTAGGTTATCCATCATCTAAAGCATTTATCATTTCTTAGTGATGAGAACATTCAAAATCCTCTCTGCCAATTATTTCTTTATTTTTAGTACTGGAGATTGAACCCAAAGGCATTTTCCTGCCAAGCTCAGGTCTTTTCATTTTTTATTTTGAAACAGGGTCTTGAAAAGTTGCTAAGGTTGGCCTTAAACCTGGAATCCTTCAGACTCAGGCTCCCAAGTACTGGGATTATAAGTGTATGCCACCACACTTAGTTTTTTCTAGCTATTGTATTTATATAATACAATATTATTGAATATATACTATCATAGGAGAAGAGATATCTTCAGAAAAGGGTCCTAGGAGTCCCCAAAGAGAGGGGAAAATTCATCTCAGGACTATTGGGGTCTTTGACATAAGTGCTGGAAAAGAATTTCAGCATGTGTCAGCAGAGGCACAGAGATTTAGGAAATCAAGGAATACACATTCAAAGGAGAATGAGGGCCATCTCAGGAGAGAGGGCTTGGGGTAAAACAAGAAATACACATTGAAGGAATAATGTGGGCCATCTCCAGAGGGAGAGACCATTGTTGGCATTCCTGGTTCTTTTAAAGGGAACTTGGTGGAGGGTTGGTATGGGGTGGTGTGTGGGGTTGACATCAGTCTGGTGATCTCAAGATGGTTTATGGTGGTCTGGTCTTTTTCAGGATCCTTAGGCTGACCATGGTCTTCATTATTTGATTAACAGATAAGCTGGAAAGTCCCCTAAATTAGAGGTTTCTCAAGATATCATATCTCTCTTCCTTAAATTATTTATTGGGAGGGTTAGTTAACAGTACACAAGGTAATTATTGTAAGCGAGTAAATTTCCAGTAACTTTAAGATTGTGAGTGCAAATCTGTACATTTCTCAGAAATTTTGGAGTATCCAGCCTGGGAGAGGGAACTGGTTTGGGGAGTGAAGGGGTGAGGAACTTCAGCATAAGGCTTTCGGGTTAAAATTATGTTTTCTTGCCCTTCCTTTATGTTTTCTTTCTACCTATTTATTTTATTTCTTCTACCTCAAAACCACCTCTAAGTTTTGTTTTTTGTTTTTTTGTTTTTTTGCTTTTTGCCTATGACCGCGTAGTATCATTCTCTTGATGACTCTTTGGGGAGAAAATGCTTTTCATACTGTCAACACGGACAAAAGTCACTCAGTGCTGAATTTCTTTTTGGCATTTAACTCTTTTTGGAGGATTCTAATTTTATTTTTCAATTAAAATTTGAAGCTCTATTTTATAGCTTAGCCTGAAATATCTAATTTTAAAGCAGATGTGTCCTTGATGAGACACAGCAAACTTCACACTTGAAGGGCTATTCATGCATTCATACTTAATAAATACTCTCAAGTGCCTTCAGGTGCTAGTCTGGGCATGGGGATGGAGTGGACAGCAGGGGAGATCTTCTTCATTGAGCTCACAACCTACCAGGAGGCTACAGACCTTAAAAAGGAAAATTTAAATGACAAGTACTCAGAAAAGAAGAGGAAGCTATGAGAGCAGTGGTAGCCTTCCTAATATGAGTGTTAGTGAAGTCTCTTCTGGAGAAATTACATATAAACTGAGATTTTAAAGCGCAGTTTAAGATGAAGGAAGGAAGTGAGATTGTACACCAGTGTGTGTACTTGTGAGGGGTGTGGGCAGACTTGTGTCAATGGAAGAGATGGGAAACTTTCTGGGCAATAGGAACTGCTTTGACATGGGTCAGGAGTTAAGGAGACGTGTGCCCCAGGATTGTAGTTTTAAACATTTAAAATCTAATAACTCATGACCAGGTTGTCCAACCTGTTCAAGTTTGAATACATTTATCTCATGGGGGGAAATAAGGTGAGAGAACATGAAACATTTTTAAATTGCTTTTAAGAAACTTTTGTTCATGTGCAGATCACATCTGCTGATGTGTGGTGCACCCTGCAAAGGAAACCACCATATTTTAAATCACTATAATTTTAGTCTATTTTAGAAACATTTAACAAAGAGTTAAGGATTTGCAACATTTTTTATTTTTTGAATGTGAAAGATATTTCTATTTACAGCAGTGTTTACTATGTGGAAATTTAAAATGTAGTTTGTTTATTGACTATCATGTCAATATTGACTGGTTTGCTCAAGTTATCTGTGTGTGTGTGTGTGTGTGTGTGTGTGTGTGTGTGTGTATGTGTATGTGTTTGTATATGTGTGTGTGTTGCTGGTTATTGAACATGCTAGACAAGTGCTTTACCACTTTCTACACCACCAGCCCCAAATTATCTTGAAAGTGCTGTACATTGTGAGTTTCTTCTACTTATAATCAGACTCTTTCTACTCTATTGTCTTACATGTATCTATTATCACAGATAATGGGAAAAGAACATATTGGCATTGATTTCTCACTTTATAAAGGCTACTATAGACCTGATTGCCAAAGTGTAATTCTGATGTTGGTCAAAATAAGATTCAATTAGAGTGATTAAAATCTGTGAGGTTAGTTGTTGGAAGAAAACACAGTATGTAGAATAATTAATTGAATAATTGATTGAATTCAATAAAGTAATTGAAATAACTAATTGAATAATTAAATGTAATTACTCATCTTGCAAACCTGACAAACCGTCTCAAAACATATATGACATAACAACCTTTGATGATGGTGTTATTTGGTTATTGTATTATTATTTATCTTAGGGTTTTTGTTGTTGTTAATTATGATCCCTCATTTTCAAAACTTAAAGCAACAATCCTACAGAGCTCTTGATAATCCTAAACTGTCTTGGAGCTCCGGTCTGATTTTTGAAAGGCAGGGTGGACTTAGTGCCCCTAATGGTTAATGCTGTTTATTTAGCCAGAGCTATGAGACGGGATAGGGAAATTGTTGCTAACCTCACTTCTTCACCTTCAGGAATGGGTCAGAACTCCTTCAGAGAAAACACTGCTGTGGCCATGTAGGGTTAGGTAAATATGCCTTGCAAAAATAAACCAAGATGTGTCGACGGGATCCCAGGATGCATCTCTTCTAGCACAGTTTAGTTGTTAAAGACTTCCTGGTGGTACTCTTCCAAATCTCTGTTTCCTGTCAGTGGGGCCAAACAGTTCTGTTTGTTATAGTCTGAAGAAACATCATCACTTTCATATAGCTATACTAGTACTTGATTATAGAACATTAAAAACAAAATATATGTAATATCCATTATAAAGTGTTCACAATTATGTCTCAATGGGTTCACAAGTATGTCTCATTGAAGAAATGTCTGGTTAGAATCAATTATTAAATATGTAAAAAGTAAATAAATAATGTTTTCCTTTATTTATGAAGTTTATTTTTAGGTGGGTAGTAGGTGGTGTATTGTTTGCAGAAAGACATTATTGATCAATGAACCTCTGTTAGCTTCTGCAGCTGTCTTTTGGAAGGCTCTTCTCAAAGTTTGCACCTTATGCCATTGATGGTGTTTTAGTTAGAGAAAAATATGTAGTACTCTTTTTCGAACTCTTGGCTGTTCTTAACCTTCTACATCATTCGTACATTACTTAAAGTGCCTTTTCAAGTGAATTCTTAAGACATTTCTCCTGCCCTGTTTTCAAATGCTTCTCCTGTCCAACTGTTTGAGTGTCTTGCTCTGGCCCCTGTGTGCACATGATGGACTTATTTTAAATGCTTTGAAGAGCATTGCTTTGTGCTTCTGGATGGATTACATTCCCGTACTGACGATCAGGGACCACATGGTGCTACTTGACTTTCAGAGGGGCTCACAGGTGACAGCGGTAAGCATGAGGAGGACCATGTCTCCCAGTCTGCAGCAAGAGTAAACCTTTCATACGGGACTTCATTTCATCACTTGATGCTACATCAGGGTCATGATCCCACAGCCTCCCGTGCTGCAGTACTGCAGTGGGACCTACAGGGAGCACGATTCATTAACTGCGTTTAAGGGTAAATTCCCAGTGAAAGCTTAGATAGGACTTTGCAGTATAGGTTTCTAAATGATTTGGGGTTCCCCATACTAAATTTTCTTAAGTGAAGAAATTGAACAAAATGATTACTACATTCCTGTCCAGTTCTTTGTCTGTTTTCTTCTGGCACTACAGCGGCCAATTTGCCAGTCAATCAGGAAGAACTTACTCATACACTCATTCATACATTTGTACATTTATCTTTGTATTATCTACTTATTCTACTTTACATTAGATTCATTTTATGTAACAGAGACTGGGAAGGACACAGAAGAAATAATAAGATGATGTTGTGTAGGAAGCTGGGCTCAGTTGAGCCAGTCAAGATGGCGCCGTGGCTGGCTGCCAGGTCCTGTGACCTGCGCTTGTTTACCAGACCTAGCCCATGCGCAGTTGAGAGGCGCACGCGTGTGGCGCACGTCCATTGCGTAGCAGAGCGTGCCTGCTGCTTAAGAGCCAATGAGGAGAAGTTTAGCTTGAATGTGCATGGCGTGAGAGAGATGTGATTGGATGATGGCTGATGGGACATTGAGGGAGGGGTTTTTTCTTGCTGGATAAGCGTGCGTGCGGGAGAATAAAGAGGAAGCTGGAAGCTGCACCGTCAGAAAAAATGGACGTCTGTGTGTCTTCTTTCCTGGACTCCGCTGGTCGGAGTTCCAGGATTGTGACAATGTTGTGTTTTTAGGAGCACTTAGTGTATTTGGCAATATAAATATGCCACAAAATGTTAAATGAAACAAAATAATGTATGCTGATTTCCTTTCTTTGTTTTTTTCTTTATGGTACCTGGGATTGAACGCAGAGGCATTCTACCTCTGTGCTACGCCCCCGGCCCTATTTTTTATGCTTTTATTTTGAAACTGGGTCTCATGAGGTTGTGGAGGGCCTCACTAAGGAGAGAGAGAGAGAGAGAGAGAGAGACAGAGAGAGAGAGCTAGCTGAGGCTGGCCGCGAACCCGGATTCTCCGGTCTCCACCTCCCAAAGTACTGGGATTACAAGCATGCGCCACCACACCTGGCTGATTTCCTTTCTTTTGCCCATTTTCTGGTTGTTGATTTTCTTCCTAACTGTTGATGATGTTCATATCTGGAAGGGTTTTCCACTTCTTGGAAGTTATATTCCAATATGAACATGACCACTAGTAGTATTCTTTAAAAAAGGTTTATAGAAATACTCATCATCCAACTATGCAGTCCTGCTGTTTTATTCCATCCATCATCATTGCAGGGATGGAAAATGTATCACCTGATCTGATGTAAGGAAGCAAACTGGCTTCATGCTCTTGGTACCCAAGCTTCCTGATGCTGGAGAATGGTCTTGTGAAGCTCCACGGGCAAATGATGCATGTTAATGTACTTTTGTCTTTCTGCTTTCTTTTGAGTCTGAAAGCAAGCAAATAGGTCAGGCTATGCCAGGATGTTGTGGTTGGAAGTTGCCTTGTGATTGTAAATGTGGCTTACTGATCATGGTGTTTAGGAACTTACACGTGAAATTTGAGGCCAGATTCTCCTTGGCAATAGAGAGTGAAGAGATAATGTGTTCTTGTGTCATTGAGTTTCTTGAGAAAGAGGATCATAAAAATATACAGCATAGCAAACATTGGCTTCTAACCTCTTCATATATCTTGAGATGTCTTAAAATGCACTTTAGAATGCAAAAATGGGATAGTTCCATCCTAGGAACTGTCCAAGAGATTGTACCAAAGAACTTTTTCTTTTCATTTCTTGTGGTGCTGGGGATTGAACCCAGGGCCTCGCTTATGCTAGGCAAGTGCTCTACCACTGACATACATCCCCAAGTCCCTAAAGAACTGTCAACAGAACTTTCCCTTCCATTCCCTCTCTTCTTCCCTCTTTCCTTCTCTCTCTCCTTCCTTCCTTCCTTCCTTCCTCCCTCCTGCTCTCCCTCCCTTCCCCCCTCCCTCCCTCCCTCCCTAAGAATTTCTGTTTGAGCCATCCTGAACTAAGATAATGATGGAATTGCTATTTTCTCCACATAATATCACCCAACTTGAGAACCCTGAATCAGTATCCTGCTCTTTTACCCTGCTACCCTCTTTATGTGTGCTTTGTATTGTGCTGGGACACAGCTGCCAGTGACCTGCAAAAGATTCAACACTCCCAGCTTTTGCCTAGGGGTTAGGCCTAACTCTGGGTGTAATGATCACACTTTGTCAGTGGACCTGATCTGACTTTTGTCATTAGGGTCAGGTTACCTCAGAGGTCAGTGGGCTTGTAAATTTGGAGCATAAATCTTGTAGGAGGCATCCAGCATTCTTTGTGTTCAGCTCATCCACTCTCCAAATCTGACCCTACTAGTTTCAAGTTAGACCTTGTGAGATCCTATCAAAAAGGGCAGTGAGATCCTCCTAAATGCTGATTGGAGTAGTGAGGTGCAAAGGGCCCTTCCACGGGGGCCCTGGTTACTGTAGGTCTGTGGCTAACTGAAAAACAGTTATGTAGATGCAGGTCTCTAAGTCTCGTCTCTGGATGAAATGCACATATGCTTGTCAGAAATGAGTTTGTTGATTGATTGATTGGTTGATTGATTTTTGTGGTACTAAGGATTGAACCTGGGGTGCTCTACTAGAGAAACAGAGTCTCACTAAGTTGCCATGCTCTGGTCTCAAATCTGTGATTCTCTTGTTTCAGCCTCCTAAGTGTTGGGATTCCAGCTGTGTACCACTGCACCTGGCCAATAAATGAGTTTTAAATGAATAAATGCATTCTGAATTTTCAAAGAACTTCTATTCGAGTTTTGCCATGCTCAGTTAGAATTGGAGAAACTTAAAAAGAGTGTGGCTGTCTTAGTCAGTTTGGGCTGCTGTAACAAAATGCCATACACCTGCTGGCCTATAAACAATTGAAATGTATTTCTTACAGTTTTGGAAACTGGGAAGTTTAAGATCAAGGCACTGCAAGGTCTGGTGTCTGGGGAGGCCCATTCTCTGGTTCAGGGATGATACTTTCTAGGCACGACCTCACATGGCGGAAGAGCACAGCAGCTCCTGTGACCTCTTTTATAAGGGCACCGATCCCATTCACTGAGGGCTCTGCCTCAGGACGTAATCACCTGCCAAAGACCCCACCTCCTTATACCATCACATTTGGGGTTAGAATTTCAGCGTATACATTTTGGGGTACAGGACACAAATATTCAGACTATAGCAGAGGCTTATAAACTTTAGATGAGAACAGCAATGAAACTATGGTATTTAAGACTCCGTTGTAACAGAGTTAGTCAAAACTAGGCTGCTGCCATTTAATTCAGGATGTAAAATTAATTACCAAAGATATATATATATTCCCAATACAAAAACAAATCCCAATTTTAATCCAATACAAATATATATATTTGTATTGACAGTCTTGATTGATCAAGATTGATCAGCCCCTCTGCATTTAAATATTTAAATTTATATCATTTATCTGATTATCAAAAGAAACCCTCTTTTTTATAGAAACTCTTTGTAACTCAGAGAAGTGTAAAGAAGAAAACAGTTTATCTGTAATCAGTACACTATTTTTTTTTTTTTTTGTGGTACCAGGGATTGAACCCAGGAGCATTCTACCTCTGCGCTACATCCCCAGCCCTATTTTTTATACTTTATTTTGAAACCAGGTCTCACGAAGTTGCGGAGGGTCTCACTAAGTAGAGAGAGAGAGAGACAGGAAGAGAGAGAGAGAGAGAGAGAGAGAGACAGGAAGAGAGAGAGAGAGAGAGCTGAGGCTGGCTGCGAACCCTGATCCTCCGGTCTCCGCCTCCCAAAGTACTGGGATTACAAGCGTGCGCCACCACGCCCGGCTTTGTTGGTCTTTTTTGCAGTCTTTTAGAATATAATTGTTTTTGTCTACATACAAATATATATGACAATTTAAACATCTACTTTAGAAAATTAAGTTCTTATAATATATAATTTTGTATCTGTCTTTCAACTTAATATTGTATTATATTTTTTACTTTAAAATAATCAATATGCTACCTGGGCGTGGTGGTACACGCTTGTAATCTCAGTACTTGGGAGGCTGGGACAGAGGATCCAGGTTCGCAGCCAACATCAGCAACTTAGTGAGGCCCTCCGCAACTTAGTGGGACCCTGTTTCAAAATAAAGAACAATAAATAGGGCTGGGGTATAACTCAGAGGTAGAATGCCCCTGGATTCAATCCCCAGTACCTCAAAAAAAATCAATATGCTAAACATGTTTTTTCACTACTTTTCTTAGGATAGGTAATTTTGACAATAGTTTTACAGCTTTTGCTATATATTGCCAAGTACTTCCTTAAAGTCTGGACCAAATTTTATTTATTTATTTACTTATTTATTTATTTATTTATTTATTTATGGTCCTGGGGATTGAACCTAGGGACATTCTACCTCTGAGCTCCACCCTCAGCCTGATTTTTTATTCTTTATTTTAAAACAGGGTCTCACTAAATTGCAGAGGGCCTTACAAGTAGCTGAGGCTGGCCGTGAACCTGCGATCCTCCTGTTTCAGCCTCCCAAGTACTGGGATTACAAGCATGTGCCACCACACCAGCTCAAATTTTATAACTTAAAATAATTCTTATTTTATTCACCCTCCACCCAAATTTATTTTGTGAAAATAAACAAATTTTTTTCTAATAAGAAAAAGTATTATTTTTTACTTGTTTTTCTTTCTTAGTGAAGGTAAACATGTTTAAATATGAAAATGTTCTTTATTATTTTAGAATAAGTTTTGTAAGATTGAAAGGGCAAATATTAGTAAATTTGTCAAAATGTGCAAAACACTGATTATTAAAAATATATAACATCTTCATATTATATATAGCCTATATAAAAACTTCATATTTTCAGGGAAAATTTTCCCATGTATAAAGGGGAGAAGGGATCTGTTTGAATATTAACCCAAATTCAATGATTTAGCAATTTCAGTTATGTAATCTTAAATAATAACATCTAACTGGCAGATGCATGAAGCTTAGATCATAATACATTCTGTTTTTAAGAAGTCCAAAATTAATGTATTGAAGATTTAAAGACTATGATCAGCGTGAAAATTGTGAAAACACTTGAATTTGTGATCATTCAAGGTAAAATGAGCTATTTTTTGCTTGAAATCAACTCATCTGCAAACATAAACAAAAAAAAAGCTCTATACAAAAATCCCTAGTAATTTTGATTCTAATGCCTACATTCACATCCTCTCTTTGCTTTTTTCTCTTTAGGACATCCAGGCGGAAATTGATGCCCATAATGACATATTTAAAAGCATTGATGGAAACAGGCAGAAGATGGTAAAAGCTCTGGGGAATTCTGAGGAGGCCACTATGCTTCAACATCGACTGGATGACATGAACCAAAGATGGAATGACTTGAAAGCAAAATCTGCTAGCATCAGGTCAGAATAATCAAAACCAAAATAACAAGGGGGTAGATTTTGCATATCGAGAAGAGAAGGGGTAGACTACCCCCAGGACCACTGTCTCAGAAATTGTTTAGGATTTAAATGCAAAGACTGTTTTATTGGTTACAGTTTCAGCCCCATTTGTGTCCAGTGTTCTGCATGTTTACACATGTTTATATCATATTTTTTAAATCTCATCATACTCATAACAATAATGTTACCAAGATGTGCTCATTACTGAGTGTTTACCTTTATCAAGTGCTATGTTAGAATCTTTTTTTTTTTTTTTTTTTTGCGGTACCAGGGATTGAACCCGGGGGCGTTCTACCTCCGCGCTATGCCCCTGGCCCTATTTTTTATACTTTATTTTGAAACTGGGTCTCACGAAGTTGTGGAGGGCCTCACTAAGTAGAGAGAGAGAGAGACAGAGACAGGGAGAGAGAGAAAGAGAGCTGAGGCTGGCCGCGAACCCGGATCCTCCGGTCTCTGCCTCCCAAAGTACTGGGATTACAAGCGTGTGCCACCACGCCCGGTGCTATGTTAGAATCTTTACAGACATTACTTTATTTAGTATAGTAATGTACCACATACAAGGTTTCCATCAGTCACCAACTGTATAGGTGATGGGTGTTCCCATAAAATTGCCCAGTGATGTCGTAGCCACCTCAGGTCTTGTAAGTCCAATCTATAATGTTCACACAGTGACAAAATTGCCTAATGACATGTTTCCCAGAATATGCCCTGACCTTAAGTGATATATGACTGTACTTGAAAAATACTAGTAAAGTGGATAGCAAAAATCCTTTTTTATGTGAATTAACAGATCTATGAATATAAGGAGTTGGCCAGGTTTTTGAACTAACAAGTTTTAAACCAGGATTTCAATCAGAATCTTTTTGACTCTTGGCATTAAACATGTTTTGCTTCATCAGGTTGTTTTTAAGTCTAATTTAAAGATGTATTTAAGCTGGGCGTGGTGGCGCACGCTTGTAATCCCAGTACTTGGGAGACTCAGACCGTAGGATCTGTGTTTGCGGCCAGCTTCAGCTACTTAGTGAGGTCCTCCTCAACTTAGTGAGACCCTGTTTCAAAATAAAGAATAAAAAGTAGGGCTGAGGGTGTAGCTCAGAGGTAGAATGTCCCTGGGTTCAATCCCCAGTACCGCAATACAAAGATGTATTTATAGAGATTAAATGTCTTTACAGACACTAAAATGAAAAACTGATGATTTATGTCTGTATTTGGAGAGAGTAAAATTAAATAAGTATGAACCTTAGAACAAGAATTCTGACTAGGAAGAGACCTTGAAAAATTACTCAGAATGATAGAATGATTGGTGTTATTGGAGGGTCAAGAATATTTCAAGATCAGCTGGGAGTGGTGGTGTATGCCTGTAATCCCAGTACTTGGAGGCTGAGACAGGAGAATCATAGGTTTGAGGACAGCCTCAGCAACTTAGCAAGACTCTAACCAACTTTGTGAGACCCTGTTTCAAAACAAAAATTAAAAAGGGCTGGAGGTGTGGCTGGGAGATAGAATGCTCCTGGATTCAACCCCCAGTTCCATACACACAAAAAAAGAATATTTTAAGATCATATTTAATAGGTGATAGACGGTTCTTAATTTGGTACAAGTTTAGGAGATACTGGTTGGAGACCATGTTATTGAGCAAAAATTCCAAAGAGGAATGTTGGTAGGAAGTCCTTGATCAGTGTCTTCTGTTTTATAATATGTTGAAAAATGTGCAACCTTAAAACCAAATGACCTGGAACTTGACTTTTTGACTTGACTAATTATTTTCTGATTTTGAGCAAATTAGCCCCTCTGAACCTTACAAAATCAGAATATAAGTATTTAGCCCACAAAATTGTTGTGAAGATTGAATGAGAAAATTTGATAGTTCCTTAATCTTTGTAGAACCTAGTTTATTTCTTCATACATAAGGTCAGTTCGATAGATCTGTTTCAGCTGGTTTGGGGATTTATATAATGCTTTCACAGAGACCAGAAATCTTCAACGATTATTTATAGTTAATGACTTTCTTAAAAATTTCTTATAAGATGCCCTGAAAGGCTTTTGTTCTTCTGGGGCTCATAGAGGGGAATTTGCAGTTCCTCTTCTACTTAAAGAAGAGGGTAATGTAGCATGATATGGATTCCTTTAAAGATCCCATTGGAAATTATGTCAGCATCTGCCAAATACTCTTTTTTTTTTTTTTTTTTACTAAGAGGAAAGGTAGTATTGTACACTACGACTATACTTAATTAAGACTTGAATTTTCAACTGACTACATCCCATCAGGTTGCGACTATTCCTCATAAATATAAACAAATAAAAATATTAAAATGTTACAGTGAAAAGCATTCACTGAGGATCTAGCTAAACCGGCATTGAGACCGATGAGCTGAAAGCCATGGGACTGTCTCTGGCCAAGACGGTACAAAAGTGCTGGGATTTTGAGAGATTAGAGGATGAGTTCTTGAGTCAGAAGAGCTTAATGAAGGTCTACATCATAAACTGGTCATTTCAAGTGGAAAGCTAGGGACAACAAAATCTTGGGTTTCCCTTGAGAGTGGTTGCCTAAATCTCTCCAGTCACATTGTTTCTAACCACAGAAGAAAGAACTCATAAACTACAGTTGGAATATTATTTAATGAATAAATTAATGTTAATTTTAGATGGATACATATGCTTTGTGTCAGTGGACTTCTGTATCAAAATAGATCAGACATGCCGGGCGTGGTGGCGCACGCTTGTAATCCCAGTACTTTGGGAGGCAGAGACTGGAGGACCCGGGTTCACGGCCAGCCTCAGCTCTCTCTCTCTCTTTCTCTCTCTCTCCCCCATTCTCTCCCCCCCTCTCTCTCCCCCTGTCTCTCTCTCTCTCTCTCTCTACCTAGTGAGGCCCTCCGCGACTTCGTGAAACCTGGTTTCAAAATAAAGTATAAAAAAAAATAGGGCCGGGGGTGTAGCGCAGAGGTAGAACGTCCCTGGGTTCAATCCCCGGTACCACACACACACACAAAAAAGATCAGACATTCCAGTAAAACATGATAATGGATCAGTGTTACATTGAATTAAGATAGCATTTAGCCTGATAATGCACCTCAGGAGATTCAAGTATGTATTCAAGTATTCAATACAAATTTACTTTTTTTTAAAGCATTGCTAATTATAAATAACATATGGTCCCTGCCCTTCGGGGTTCACAGATCTGTTCAGGTTGAGGTAGATTCAGAGGGGGGAGTGGTTACTCTCACTTCAGAGGATAATCGGGGTCTTCCTAAACAAGGGGATTCCTCAGCTGAGCCTTAGAAGGCGTATAGTCACTCCCCAGATGGACTGGGTGAGGACGGTGAAAGGCATCGAGCAGGAGGCTCCAAATAACAGTGTTTTCATAACAGTTAAGAAGTTCATTCTGGCTGAGCATAGAATTCACTGATGGTGTGGTAGGGAACAGACTGTGGTTAGAAAAAAGGTGGGGAGAGAGGTAGGAGAGAAATCATGGAATCCCTGAACGCACCACGCTCCGTTCCACTGGTGATGGAATTGGGAATTGCTTTGGCAACATGATTTGGTTTGAACTTTGGAAAGATCCCTTTCATGCAACTATTGATCATGCATTGCATGAGCCGAGTTCTGAAGACAGGGAGACCTGCTAAGAGACCCTGTTAGCATCTAAGAAAGGGAAGAGAGCGTGGATAGACTTTAGTTCACATTGTTGAGTACTGGCTAGATGTCTGAGAGCAGATTGGCGGTATCTAACGATTATCTGCTTTTGAATGTCAGTATCTATGGATATTTGCTTTTCAAAAGAGAGCCATAGGTAAAATAGGCAGATGGGATGGAGGGCTGGGGAGTCCAGCTAGAGGTGGCAGGTAACCGCTATGCGTTAACTGTTCAAAAAGTTTACATTGGAAAAGGGCAAAGCAAAGAAGCTCAAGTAGCCCTGATACATAAGGATTGGGTGAAGGAAAACGAAGCCCATGGAGGAAGCTGAGTCGTGGTTGTCCTTGAAGAGGGATGACCAGGAGAGAGAGGCTGGTCAAGAGCCAGGTGAGAGGGGATTTTGGAAAGGTGGGCAGAGATCCTAGCATCAGCCTCTTGAAGTGGAGTAGATCAGAGCTGCAGAGTCCAGAAGCGATGAGACGGGCTTTTTCCAGGGCCATGTTTTGGTTGAGGTAGAAATTTGATTGCAGAGGACTGAAGAGATGGGCTGGGAAGTGAGGAAGTAGATATACAGCTGAATGTGCGTAGTCTAGTTTTCTCTTGGAACTCTGCTGTGAAGGGAAGAGGAGAGAGAAGCAGGCTTGCTCTAACCATATCATTCCACATAGCAATCTCTTAAGTGTGGAACGGCAGGAGGTCCGTGTCTCTATCTATATTGAGCTGCCTGTGTTTTCATGAAGTTTAGACATGTTTAACTCAAGTGAACCATTTAGTCTTCATTTTTATCTTCAAAAAGGGAAAATAAATCACATGAAATTATTATTTGGGTATTTATAGAAGATAACATGGCTTATTATTTCTCAGCAATGGTCCTTTGTATAGGAAACACAGCTCAGAAAGAAGTGGGACAGGATGATGCTGAACAGTGTTTTGCTCTGGAGTCAGACTGACTATTTTCAAACACCAGTTTTGCCACTTAGCACTTGTGCCACCATGAGCGGGTTACTGAACCCATCTGTGTCTCTGTTTCCTCATGTGTGAATTAGGAGTAACTTCCTGCCAGGTGTGGTGGTGTATACCTGTAATCCCAGTACTGGGAGACCGAGACAGGAGGATTGCAGGTTGGAGGACAGCCATAGCAACTTAGTGAGACCCTCAGCAACTTAGCAAGACCCCGTTTCAAAACAAAACAAAAAAAGGGCTGGGGGTGTAGCTCAGAGGTAGAATGCCCCTGGGTTCAATCCCCAGTATCAAAACAAAACAAAACAAAACAAAACAAAACAAAACAAAACAAAACAAAAACAAACCTCAAGAAAAGAAAAAAGTAATTTCCTTATAGAGCTTCCATGCGTATTTCATTTAGTTAGCCCATGTAAGTTATAGACACCATTTTCGGCTATGATTATTCTCATTGATCACCTCTTTGCTTGGCAATAGTTAATTGGAAACGTGGAAATTCTCCCTCCCCTATTATTTTCCTCTTAGTCACTAATATTGGGAGTTTTCAAGAAGGTCCCCGCAAAATAGCTTCCCTCTTTCCTAGCTGGATTTTGACCAAAAGTGTGCATCAGTAAGAAGTCTGATGTGGCAATCCCCCGCAGAGACTGGGTTGGAGGAGGCAGCTCCGAGTGAGAGCTGAGCCGGGCTGTTCGCTGAACCCCAGGATGATGCAGGGTTCCCTGCAGTCCCTGCTCAGAAGGCTTCCCCAGTGGAGCACCCACAGGGAAGACTAGAAAGAGATCTCATCTGCAGGCACGTTTTCCAGCGGGAGGGCTGGTGAGGCAAGCACGTCGGGTTACTCTTCCTGAATTTATAGATCAGATTCTTCACTCTTCTTCTGTAGCAACTGAGTGAGTAGAAGGGAGGAGAAGAGGCCAGTGTGTGTTTAGTGAGAAAAATCCCTCCGCAGGGAGGGGGGAAAGTGTGGTCACTAGCAAGCATGGGGAGGCAGCCTTCCTCCCCACTTCCTGCCTCCTCCGCGCCGTATGAACTGTTGCCTGTGGAACTCACCATTCAGTTCTGCTCCTCTGCGCTTTCCTCTCCATCCTTTAAAGCCCAGTCCACTCCACACCTGCGTTCTACTGTGAACAAATTCTCCTGTATCTCAGTATTTCTGTAAACCCTTCCACCGCTTTCTGCTATAATTAATTGAAAGTTGCCTTTTCCCTCCATTGTTGGCTTCACTTGAATCACTTCTTAGTAGAGGTTAATTTCCCTGTTTTCTTACCTAGAAACCAATGGCAGTACTCTAACAACTGCTGTGGACGACAAACAGAATGCTGCCATGAACTGGCATGGTGGAAACACCCTGGCTAGAACAGGAGCCCCTTCCACAGAAGAGGGAAATCGGCAGCCTTGTGGCTACTGCTTAAGCATTATTTCTCCATCTGTCAACAGCTTCCTAGAATTGAATGCCTCTGTTGGGTGTGGTGGTGCATGCCTGTAATCCTAGTACTTGGGAGGCTGAGACAAGAGGAATGAAAGTTCGAAGCCAGCCTCAGTAATGTAGCCTGACTCTCAGAAACTTAGCAAAACCCTTTTTCAAAACCAAAAACATGCCAGGCGTGGTGGCGCACACTTGTAATCCCAGTACTTGGGAGGCTGAGACCGGAGCATCCGGGTTCACAGCCAGCCTCAACTACTTAGTGAGCCCTCTGTAACTTAGTGAGACCCTGTTTCAAAATAAAGAATAAAAAATAGGGCTGGGGGTGTAGCTCGGAGGTAGAATGCCCTTGGGTTCAATCCCCAGTGCCAAATAAAATAAAATAAAAACAAAAACATAAAAAGGGCTGGGGGTGTAACTCCAAGGTAGAATGCCTCTGGGTTCAATCCCCAGTACCACAGACAAAAATAAAAAATAATAAACGTGAAGACATCTCTCATCCTTCCCTTTCATCATCCTGTGTCTGCTTCTTCCTAATCTGTAGGACACTCCTGTACACGTCTGCATGATTGGAGCATCCTATTTCCTTTGTATTCTCCATCCTTTTCTCAGCTTTCATTCGTGGTGTCGATATCTACACTGTTAACTTTTTATGTTTTAAGTTCCAAGTTTCTTTTTACTTTCGCTGTAAAAGCCTTCATCCCCATTCTATTCCTCCATCCCATAGACCTGGTCTTCTTGGGACTCAGTTAACATTCCCTGTCATCTTGGCATCGCTGAGATGATCAGTCTCTGGGAGACCCAGGGCAGCTGTTCTTCAAATCACACATTTTATTTGACTACGTTCAATTGTGATTGGTTTGCCTTGTTAGGAAAGAGCCTCTGTTGTACCAAACCAGAGTTGTTTACAACATCATCACTAACACAACTTTCCTTCACGTGAAAGTGGTGGACCTTCTTCAGAGAAGCACCCTCCTTATGAACTTATCCTATACCAGGACCATCTATCTATTGTTATCTAACTTTATAATTGTATCCAGTAGATAGATAGATAGATAGATAGATAGATAGATAGATTTAGTTTACAGCACTCCATCTAATTTTAAGTTGCTTAGAAATGCACATCTTCTAATATTTTTAGCTATGGAATTCTTAGCCGTCTTTCTACTTTTCTTCCTGAACCAAACCCTGTTTGGTGCTGGGGATAGAACACAGGGGCCTCTCACGTGCACAGCAGACAAGCTCTCTGTTATAAAGCTACACCCTGGCCCTGTCATCTTTCTGCTAATCTCTAGTTGCTCCATCCTTTCCCCCTTTCAGACTCCATCAACCCCTTCTGCCCAGCTTGGAAAATTCTGTAAGATATTTGAATAACGTCAGGACCTTGATTTTCCGACCCTGCTTGCACTTCCTCTGTTTTCCAGTCTCTGGTACTCTGCTGACTGGACTCTCTCTGTCCCCTGTTCTTGATTGCCTAGTGTTATGCTAGAAAGCAAAAAATGTCACTATTTATTTCTCCTACTGTAATTGACACTTTCTACTTACATTTGGTAAGACTTGGAATGGTTTTCTATCATATTCACCACGATGCCTATTTTTAAAGGTTTTGATTTCTCTTCCACCCCATACCTCCCTCTCTGCACATGGCCTTGTTTCATCTTTCCTGAGGGTGAGACCATCTGATTGATGCCCCTTCTACTGCTTGGCTTATATAATACCTGTGGGTTTTGTATTTCAAACTGTATTTTAATTGTGCAGAACTTGATATTGTCATGGAAGGGAGCATTTGCTCTGATTTATCAACATTTTCAGGAAAAAAGGCTCTCTGCAGATATTTATTGAATATTTATGTGCTATATCTCCTCTCTGTGATTTATAGGCCTTACCTCCTTTGAGTATGGTGTGGTCATTGGAACAATGTAATGACTTATGGCATAATATCTTAAATATTACTTTACAGTCTTTTTGGATGACCATGATTAAACTTTTAAAATACTGAAATCCAATGTTCCAAATATTCTTTAGAAATCTAAAAATAGTATGCAGAATTATATATTTCACTTAGATCAGTATAAGGGGAGATAGCTAAAGATTTGAAACTTCAGCTAGAAGATAAGATTTTAGAGTCTTTGATAATATTTTATAGTCCCTGGAAAAATGTGAATTGGAAATATATTAATACATTCAGGACTGTGAATGACATGGTTTAACTTTTTGTGTTAAATTTATTTAAGATTATGTTAATTAAATACCCACTTATCAGCTTAATGATGTTTAATATAGATCATATTAACATATGGTTTCAAAGGCCAGTGAAGTTGTCAGATGTAATGAAAACAGAGTTCAAAGATAAAACTCTATCTTCTCTTTCTTTTATGAGTCTCTTAAAAATTCACGGCACCTTTTTAAAAGCTCTTAGGGAAGATTAACCTTTAACATCATCATTTACATCTAAGTTATCACACTTTACAATGTCATTGTCGCTGCTTTTGGCCTTAGTTGATTTTTTTTAACCATATTATAAAACTACTAATCTCCTTTTTGCAAATCTAAAGGAGGAAGACTACTGTGTTCATCCTTCTCCTTTTCCTCTGGAGGAACACTTTCCAAAAGAACTTTTTGCGATGACAGAAATACTGTATATCTGCTGTGGTCAGTACAGTGTCCGCCAGCCATATGTGGCGTACTGAGCACTTAGAATATGACAAGTGTAGTTGATTAACTGAGTTTCAAGTTTTACTCATTTTAATTCACCTGAATTTCAATTTAAATAGCCACCTGTAGATGGTGGCTACCATATTGGGTTTTTGTGTGTGTGTGTGTGTGGTACTGGGGATTGAACCCAGGGTCATTTTACCTCCAAGCTACACCCCCAGCCCTGTTTTTTATTCTTTATGTTGAAACAGGGTCTCACTAAGTTGTAGAGGGCCTCACTAAGTAGCTGAGGCTGGCTGCGAACTCGGATCCTACAGTCTCAGCCTCCCAAGTACTGGGATTACAAGCGTGTGAACCATGCCCGGCATGGCTACCATATTGGAAGCACAGTTTTGGCATTCTTTTCAGTACAGACTGAATTCTGAAGACTTGACACTTTTTTCCTGCTAGGTCTTAATTCCCTTCCAGGAAGCAGGAATAATTCTTTTTTAATGTTACCTGTTATTCTTGTATTAATGAAGGTATTTTCTTTCATTATGACCTAATTTATAATCTATGGGTTTTACCATAAACCAAAAAGAAGTTACATTTGTAGTAAAAATGCCATATTTTATCCTGTGTTGTCCTTGTACAACAGGAAGTAGTGTATCTTTGCCCTTTATTAAATTGGGTCATTCTATTCTTTGGTAGACCTACTCTCCAACTGTATCTTTACTTGTCTGTAGTTAGATCTGGGCAGTTCCTCTCTCCCCTCTGAAATGCTGCCTATGATGAAAGCAGTTTGGTAGAAGACCTTAGACTTTGGGTGAGATTGCAAATTCTGAGCGAGTTCCCTCCTCCTCTGAGCCAGACTTGCTCATAGAGCTGTTCTCAGGTTTCCTATCAATCATGAAATATATTTGGTTGACTTGAATTTCTCCTATCTTGACCCTAGAACTGTTGACAGCATGACTTTCTGTTTCTGAAACATGTAGTGCCTGATGGCAGAGACTAGGTACTCCATAAATATTTGTTTGTATTGAATACATGAAAATACTATTTTCTTTTATCCAATGCCCCTCCATACTCATTCATCACACACACTATTTCCCTTATCTCTACACTGGAGAAAGAATAATAACTTGTTTGAAGATACAGTTTCTTTGAAAAGAAGAGGCTTTGATGATTTAAAACAGATATTAGTTCATAGTTTCCTCCATAGATCTTTCTCTACTATAGTTAAATGACGAAGTGCCATTTTTATGGTTCTTTATCTTCTAACAAGTTTTTGCATTACATATTTTTTGAATAACTAGTTACTTATACATGTCTAGAAAGTTGTAAAAACCAATTGCATCTAAGAAGGGTAACATATTCTGTAGAAGACATCATCTCAGCCAATAAAAGTATCGACTGCTTAGTACACATTAAGTACCCAAAGAATGCATTGAAGCCATTAGATTAGAATAAGTCAGCCATCTAAAAATGTGAGTGTCTGCAGATGTGTGTTAGATAGAGCAGTGTTTTAAGTGAAGATGCTGAAAACATGATTGATGACCTGCTATCTGTAGACTTGGGGAGGTTTATGTTTTAAAATGTTTATAGTAACATTCAGAAAGTACGACTAAGCCAAATACAGATTTAAAGTTTCTTCTTACAAAACATTCGACCCAGTGCCCAAGAAAAGGCTTTCATCTTTCAAGATGAAAGATTTAAAACGCAACGGGAACACTGAAGGCTACTATAGAAGCATGTGTTTATTTGGTCATATGGTAGTAATCCACTAAACACAGAGGTATAATCTATCAGACAATAACCAGAACGGACTGGCCAGGCAAAGATTCTGCCAGATGAGCTTGATTTTTACTATGGGAAAGCAAAGATGCAGAGACGCACATACACCAATGTTTTCTTTCCTATTTCCAAGCCACTTTAGCAGCTCTTTAAAAAAGTATTGCCTTCATCTTTATAGATAGTCTTTTAGGTCCAGAATACCATAAATTCAGTGATCAATTTCTTTCTTTATTTCTGCACAATCAAAAGAGTTAATTGCATTGGAAAAGACATTTGCATGCTCTTCAATAAGTGTGTGTAACTGGATTTCAAAGGAATATAATGTGTGACTTAGTTATTGATTAATGAGTTAAACTGCAGATATTGAAGATATAGAACCAAAACTGAGGAACAGGTCAGGGTAGGTGCATGAGTGATTTGTATGCAGGGACACTCAAGCGCTTCTTTTTTCAAGCATTTCTTGATTGGCTGAGTGACTGATTTCTATCTGTATTTTGCATTTTTAAAATATTGGGGATAAAATTGCAACAGCTCAGTCAAACATACTGGTTGCAAAATGGCTTATAACTGCAGAGAAAGTTTTCAGTTAATATAATTGAAATTTCTTAATTGTGCTCCTTGATAAGTGAAATTATTGTTTATCAGGGAAAGGTAATTACATATTTGACCTAAAATTAGTCAATATAAACACAGAAAACCTGGAGTGCAAGCAAAATCTGGACTTTGTTAAAGCACAGTTTTGTGAGGTGAGGTTAGTAACAAACAGAAATGATAGTAAATGCAAGAAAATAAAATAAATTTCTAATCATAAAATTCTGAGAGAATTATAAAATGCTTTGAACTTTCTGTATTTGCAAATTATTTTATTATCACACACACCTAGCCTTTGTGATTAAAATGTAATATTTTGATTTGAATATTTTGTTTCCTATTAGCCATCTGGTTTTGGAACTGTGAATAGATTGCAAGGTAACTGGCCTTTTGTATGTATTGGATGTGAATATTGGTTCACAGTATTTTAAAGGATATGCAGAACTCCATTTTTTTTTCTTTTAGCTGAGCATATTGGTTGCTAGACTATGATTATTGTTTTATGAATTAGAGATGAGCTAGATGAACTAGAGTATAGAGATTTCCAGTTCCTATGAAAACATTATGAACTTTTTAACAAAGACTTAGGATATTGCTGAATATTGATTGCTGGGAACACTACCTAATATGATTAATGAGGGTATATTTGTTTTAATTAACTATAGCAGAGCTGTTAGCCTTGAGACAGAGGCTCCAGTACATCAGATGTGCACAAAAAGGAAATTTCTGATTGGCCTGAGAGACTGTAGCGGTTGTGCCTGGGTGGTTGGTCCCATATCACTTACTTAAAGGAGATTAATGGAGTGGGGATGGGAAGGCCAATGTCAAGGTGAGATTTGTGATGTAAGAGGATAGGAAGCAAAGTCAATAGAGGTTTCCTGTAGCTGGGGTGGTCCCAGAAGAGTCATATTTTCCCCTGGTAACTCTTACCTCTTTGCAAGCTGTTGTGTAACAAGGCTATGCCCATCTCTTATCAGCCTTTCTTCTTTAAACCTGAAAGATCATGGGCAGTCAGAGTAATTCCATTTCACCAGGTAACACCAAGTCCACAGTCATGGTTACCCACTGGGGCAATGCAGGACCAGGGAAAGTCGATTCCTTGAGTCTCTGGAGTTCTTTCTGACTGATCCATGTTTTCAAATCCAGGCTGCCTGTGGGCTTGGCTCAGGATGAGTGGGCCCTGACAAGAACAATGAGGAATTTGTGATTTGATTTATACTTCTGTTCTCAAGGGCTTTTGCTCTTACTAGATTTTGCTCTTAAGCACATAAAAATATAATTCCTAAACATGGTCCCTGATTATGAAGTTCATTATTTAAAGAATCCTAGGGTAAACTGGGCAGGGTGGCACATGCCTGTAATCCCAGTATTTGGGAGGCTGAGACAGGAGGATCACAGATTTGAGCACAGCCTCAGCAACCTGGCAACCTAGTGAGGCCCTGTTTCAAGTTTTAAAAAGGACTGGGGGTATAGCCTGAAGGTAGGATGTCCCGGAATTCAATTCCCAAGTCCACCAAAAAAAAAAAAAAAAGAATTTCAGAGTACTGTTTCTATGATAAAACCAGAACTTATCATTGAAACAAAAGCCTCACCTTTAAATAAGAATATCAAGTCCCATGGCCAGTGATTATTGCCCCATGCTCCACACACAGTAGCCATTTGTCAGCGGACATCATTCACACTTAAGCCAAATAGTGTCCCAGCTAAGCAATACCTTGTTGTTTTCTGATAACTTGAGATAAATGTTGGTGATGTTCTGCTTTCAGTAATTTATTTGGTTGCCAGAGAAATTAAGAAATTGTTTTTCTTTCCTAAAAGATTCATGTTTTCTTCTGGAAAGAAAAATAATATGGGCCTGTTGTAAATACTCGAGTGATACAAAAATATATAAAAATTATGTGTTTACTATGCTCTCAGTAGTATACATACCACATTTGGTATGTATCTTTCTGAACATTTTATATGCACACAATTTCTCCTTCCTCTCTCCCTCCCTGTATATAGATAAAATGAGAAAAAAAAATTGAATGTGCATATACCCTATCCATATACTACATATCAACTACTAACACTGGGTTTATAGTTTCACATTATATCAATCCTCATATTCATATGAAATCCTCGTATCCATGCCTTTGTGGTGTGGGGACATATGTCTTAAAATTTGATAAATATTACCAACATATCCTTCAGATATTATAGCTGATTAAAATAACTATTTCTTACAGGACATTTTTTGTTGTTCTATGAAGAATCCACATATATATATATATATATATATATATATATATATTTTTTTTTTGGAAATGAACATGAGTTGGTCATCCAAGATTATTAGGCTAAAGGAAATTAAATTGCGTGAATGTAATTCAAACGTCTAAATGTGGTCAGCATTATCTCTCCACAGGGCCCATTTGGAGGCGAGTGCTGAGAAGTGGAACAGGTTGCTGGCGTCTTTAGAAGAACTGATCAAGTGGCTGAATATGAAAGATGAAGAGCTTAAAAAACAGATGCCGATTGGAGGGGACGTGCCGGCCTTACAGCTCCAACACGACCATTGCAAAGTAAGTCGACCATTTATGGCGAGTGTCTTCTTTAAAAAAAAAAATTAGTGAAGTAAATATTTGAAATAAGATTCTGGAAAAATAGAAAATTGAACTGATTATCACATGTGTCTTTCCTTTCTGATTCTGATTATCAATATTGGGGCATTTCATTTACACTGCGGTCACTCTTCCCATTTGTTTCACATTAAGTTGTCTCTTCACATTGAACTAAAAGTATTTCTCCTGTATCAGGCTGGGGTGTAGCTCAGTGTTAGAGCACTTGTTCAGCATGTGTGAGGGCCTGGGTTTGATCCCCAGCCCTGCAAAAACAAAGATCCTAAAATAAGACAAAAACCAACATAGTAGAGGTATCTAAAGTATAATATTACTTTTAGCTTTTTATGAAATTTAGCTAAATTTCTAATAGATTTTGAAATATTAATATGGTATGTTGGGAAATTTTTGAACTACAGATTAATCTTAAATTTAGAACTCATGCCCATATGGTGGCACAAACCTATAATTCCAGTACTTGGGAGGCTGAGACATGAGGATTGCAGGTTTGAGACCAGCCTTAGCAACCTAGCAAGACTCCATTTCAAAAACAAAGAATAAAAAAGGCTGGGGGTGTAACTTGGAGGTAAAATGCCACTGGTTGCAATCCCCACTGCCACCAAAAAAGGAAATTTTTTTTTAGATCTCATAAAGTTATAAATAGGTCAGTGGTAGAGCTTGCTCAGTATATGCAAGGCCCTGGGTTCAATTCCCAGCACCACAAAGACAAACAAAACCAAAAAGTATCTATCTTGTTTATATTAAATGAAAGTGAAACAATTGCTGAAAATATTTTTATGGTAGTAAAGTATAGGATAGATTCAAGTCTCTCTCTCTCTCTCTCTCTCTTTCTCTTTCCTCTGGTGTTTGGGATCAAACCAGGGCCTGGCATATGCTAGGCAAGTATTCTATCACTGAGCTGCATTCCCAGCCCATAAAATTATGTCTTTAAGAAAATGAAGACCATAGCATTTAAGGTCATTTTATTTTTCTGAACTTAAACTTCTCTTTAAATTGCATTTTTATTCTGCTCAAATTTCCACCTCTATGCACATTTGCACTTTCATTCTGATTAGCAAACTGATGGTCGGGAATGCTGTCAGTTGACGCATCCTCAGATCCTTCTATTTCAAAAATCCTTTGCCTTGTCTATTTTCCATTAATCTCTTTAATATCCTTTCATACTATTTTCTCATATTCTGATGATTACATATCTTGCTTTATTGTATTCTTTACTATTCACATGCAGGACAAGTTCTCATTCTAAATCTCTATATTTTAATGTGATGTTAGAATTCTGTTCCCATTTGAAAAATGACAAACACACATGCTTCTTAAAGAAGATATCATCTATTTAATAAGTTGCTTTAATACAGAATGATAAGACCTTGAAATTTATTTTATTTTGAATCCTTGTGACTAAGTGGATAAAATTACCATTTGAGTATATTTTCTCTTTCTATTTGAGAAGAGAACATGATGGAGAAATAGCTCTAAGATAGGAAAAGGGAAGACATTGTTGGTGTATGATATATAAAATAATGAAAATAGAAGATTTAAAAAATGACTAATTTAAGAAAATCACATTTCCTCCTTTCTTTTTTTACTTTCTCCTCTATTAATTATTCATATTACCTTCTAGTGGACTCAGGTATTAGTGATGAAATAGAATAATATAAAGCTCTTCGAATAGCAGTGCTCTGTGTGGAATAAAAGCTACTTATGATTATGTGCTACTAGCTTTGATTAAAACCCCAATTTTGAGCTATGAAATGATTTTCCTCAGGTAACCTTGGCCTTACCACATAAAGTACATATCAGCCTTCCCAGTCAATTCTGAATGGGTTTATATCACTGTTTCCTAGCAAGGTTGCTACTCATATGTATGTTGTATTTCTCTCTGTCCTTGAGCACTGCATGCAGTTGCTGCTTCAAGTCTTTAGCCCCAGGTATTTAAGTAATATTGATAATACTGATAATTATGCTGGTTGGTACTAGTCTTGGCTCATTTACGCATCAACTGTTTATAGAGTGTGCAACATGCACCCGGCACTGTTCTAGTCACTGGTGAATCAACGATGGACAAAACCAAGTTCTTGCCAGGCATGGTGGCACAACCCTGTCATCCCAGCTACTCCAGAGGCTGAGGCAGGAGAATCTCAAGTTTGAGGCCAGCCTGGGTAACTTAGTGAGGACCTGTCTCAAAATAAAAAAAGGGCAAAGGGTGTACTTAATGGTAGAGTGCCCCTGGGATCCATCCCAAGTATTGTAAAAATGAAACAAAACCAAGTTCTTGCCTGATTCTAAGTAGGAAAAAAGAAAAAAAAGAACACGAGACAGATAGGCAATACCTGCATACCATGTGCCATGATAGTAAATTCCATGAAGAAACTAAAGCAAGGCCAGGGTGAGAGGGGGATGGGAGAGTATAGGCAGAGATGCTATTTTATGTGGAGAAGATCAGGAAAATGGCACAAATGGGTTGATATTTGAACAGAGATCTGAAATATGTGGGGTAGTGATCAGTGCTGCACTCTGGGGCAAGAAGTTCTAGAGACAGAAAAACACAAAAGCCATTGAGGCGGCAGCATTCTGGACGTAAGTGAGACCAGCGTGGTTGAAGCAAATGAACCAAATGGAGCGAGAGATAGAGACAAGTGGGGGTGGGCTTGGGAGGAAGGCGTTCAGATCACATGGGTCCTGGAAAGTTCTTTTAAAGACTTCGGCTTATACTCTGAGATGAGAATGCATGAACGGATTTGATATCTGTAGTGCTGTGATCGGACCTATATTATATAATGGTTACAGGTTAAAATATGAGGAATAGAATGTAGAGGAGCGTAAGGGTGCGTTTCAATACTCCACGCAGGGATGGCGATGACTTGGAGGAAGGTGTAGCAACAGAGATAATGAGGAGTCACTGGTGTCCAAATGCATTTAAAAAGGACCAGCAGTATTTGTCTATGTATTGATATGCAGAAGGGGAGAGGAAGAGTCAAGGATGTTAGGAGTCCAGTGGAAAGTGGACATGCCATTTAAACAGATGGGGAAAGCAGCGGGAGGGGCGGGTTGGGAAGGAAAGTCAAGAGCTTTTGACATGGTGAACGTAAGGTGTGGATTAGGAGAGTGGTCCTACAACCCTGAAGTTAGGGGGCAAGGTCAGGGCTAGACTCAAAACTCTCTCCTCTATATCAGCCATGGGATTGACTGCATGCAATCATCTAGGGAATGGTCATTTTTAGAAGAATGAATTCCAAGAAATAAACCCTGTGGAACCCCATCTTTAGAGGTTGGGAGCATGAGGAGTCTGAGAAGGAATAGCCAGAACCAAGAAAGCTGAGTCTAGGACACCAGGAAGAAAACATGATATGGAAGAGTTGAGTACAAGGATTTAACATTGCTGAGAGGTGGCGTAGGGTGAGGATGGAGCATTAACCAACCAAAGAGAGTCTTGTTGTTTTGAGTTGACTATTAGGTAGCATGATGGGGTTGGAAGCATGATTGGAGTAGATTCAAGAGAGAGTCTGAGCAGAAGGACTTTTACAAGAAAGAAAACAAAGAAAGGAGCCAGGGGGGAGGGAGGACAAATGTGGGATCAAGTCATGGTTCTATCAAAATAGGGAATAATTCAGTAATTCCCATGCTGACGGGAATGATCCTATAAAGTTGGAAAAGTAAGGGCGGTGATGGGGGAATCCACTGTCCTAGAGGTGCAGCTCTTTTAGTAGGAGGGCAAAGCGTTTATCCATTGTATTAGATAAGAATGTGGAAGATAGGGGAAAGGTAAAAGTAGGCTGGTAGATTTGGGTGTGGAAAAATGTAGATGTTCTCAGTGAAATAAGAAGCAAGGTTGTTGACTGAATATGAGAAGAAGAAGGGGATGTGGAGGTTAGAGGAGAGAACAGAAAAAGTGCCATCCAGAAGTAAGGTGGTTAATAAAGTAGAAGTTTTAACAAAACTGTAATGGAATAGTAACCCTTTTTGTCCCATCATTCAAGATGTAGAACACCTATGAAAGTTTAAATATAGTATATAATAATAATATATAATTATAGTATAATACAATAACATTAATTAACATAATGATCTATAATTCCTAGATTATGATTTGCAGCCTATTTTAGTGTACCTGTATCAATTTTGTTGAGATACTTGCAGAATTGAAAACTTGGGACTTTTTTTTGTTTTGTTTTGTTTTGGTACTAAGGATTGACCCCAGGGGCATTCTAACTCTAACCTATACCCCCAGACCCTTTTATTTTTTATTTTGAAACAGGATCTCGCTAAGTTGCTGAGGGTCTTGCTAAGTTGCTGAGGTTGGTCTCAAATCTATGATTCTCCTGTCTCCGCCTCCCAAGTACTGGGATTACAGGCATGTGCCACTACCCTAACTGAAAACTTGGTACTTTTAATGGGTTAGGGGCTGGCTTGAAATCAGTGGTCATGAATTTAAAGTGAGAACGATAGTGTGAATGGTTTTCTTTTTTGTGTGTGCGTGTGTGAATGGTTTTCGTCACCTGTGTTTAGCTGCTGTGGTGAAGGTGAGGCCTTCATCAGAGAGTTGAATTTAGCCAAGCAAAGATGGTGAAGAGATGGGCCCAGGAGATAAAGGATTATGCAGGTACTTAAAGTAATGACGGACCATGGAACTGATCATGGGAAAGTGAGGTGAGAGAGGACATGAGAGAGATGAGTGACAGGAGAACAGTATTGGAAGTCAACAAATCGGACCCTCCAGTGGGACTAACTGTTGGAGTTGGGAGACTGGGGGGCAGGAACTATAAAGAGAGCAGGTGGTGGATGAAGAAAGAATGCTAGAAATCGAGTTTATGGAGGGGCCTATTTACTGTTAATTTTTTGTGAAAGTGAGTTGTACAAATAGGGTGGGGGATGGTCTTTAGAGGATAGTAGGTCCAGGAGCTGAGCAGCCAGGTTAATGGGGAGGGGGCATCTACTGGATAACAAAGCCATCATGAATAGGAGCAGGAACCAGATGCCAAGAGGGTGATCATGAGAAGGAAGACTCATGGGAGCGCATGTTAGGATTCTAACTTAAAAGTGATCTTTTCACCATTCGTGCAAATTACACTTGCTGAATTACTTCTATTTGCCAGTACCATGCTAAGCACTGGAAATTCACTCCCATGTTTTTGTTTTTGTCTTTATTTCTCTCCCCTCCTCTCTGCTCTCTAGTGCCACTTTCCTGGCTTAGTTAGTGGAAAAATTTGAAACCACCTTTCTCGCCCTGTATTTTTCTTTGGCTGACTTCTGAAAATGAATAAAAAATGAACATTAAAATATTTTTCTCAAGGACTAATATTTTAGTAGGTAGTGCTTTACATTAGTACTCAGTATGCATTAGTGAAGAAATTAATTCATAGTATTTTGGGGAAAAAAACCACCAGTTATGAATTTCCTAGTAGAACATGGTCCAGTACAGAAGGGTGTGCTTGGGTGTGGGGTGAGCATTCTATATAGGTCACCGCTGAGGCAGCAGGGTGGGAGGACGTCGCGATCCTCTCCAGGGTGACCGTCATAGAGTCATAAGTATATTAATTGGCACCACATCTGACTTTCCCCCTATGAATCAGACAGAAAGGAACAACTCCAGGGACATAATAAAGGCTGAAGGGATGAATTCTCCAGATCGTTTTTTTCAGGCTGTGACATTTGCGACCGCTTTGCGAGTAAAGGCTTGAAAGTTTAGTGTTCACGAGTCCTTTTTTCACATGAGATACGAGGTCTACACTGCGGATAATGCTCTGGAATTTGCCATGGAATGTCGAGTGTCTGGAGAGGGCTAGGGATCGGTGGTTGACTCTGTGTGTGTGTGTGTGTGTGTGTGTGTGTGATAATTTGGGTCACAGATGGAAGTGTTGTTTTTGAGGGATATGGTGGTGGATCCGAGCGGGAGTGAGGGTGCCTTTACTTAACAGCTGGCCTTGTCTCTGACTACCTGGGTAGCTCTGAGGAAGTTATTTGACTTACAAAAGCCTCATTTTCCATGCTTGGGACATGGGAATAGGAAGTAGTGTCTTAGTTTATTCAGGGTGCTATAGCAAAATACGGTAAACTAGGTGACTTATTTATTTTGGGGGTGCCGGGATTGAAACCAGGGGGATTCTAGCTCTGAGTGGCACACCCAGCCATTTTTAGTTTTTCATTTGGAAATGTGGTCTCACTAAGTTACCTCAAGTTAGCCTTGAACCTGTGATCCTCCTGTCACAGCCTCCCACGGACTAGGATTACAGGCGTGCGCCACCACGCCTGGCTAGGTGATTTATAAACAGGAGGAATTCATTTCTGAGAGATCTGAAGGTTGGGGAGTCCAAGATCAAGGCATGGGTAGATTTGGTGTCTGGTGAGGGTCTGTCGTCTGGTTCATAGACAGTGTTGTCTCACTGAGTTCTCGCATGGTGGGGGGGCCTCTTTCATGAGGCGCTAATCCCTTTCATGAAGGTTCCTCCCTCATGAACTAACTCCCAAAGATCCCATCTCCTAAAACTTTTACTTCAAGTTATGATTTTAACATATGAATTTCAGGAGGATATAAACATTCAAATCATATCAAATAGTTCTATTCGTTTACCCAGAATTGCTCTGTGAATCAAATGAAATAATGTAATTTAGAAACTGTGAAGTGCTATAAAATAGTATATTATTTCATCTAGTCATGTGCATTCTATGACAAGTAGCCTTCCCAACTGCTAAGTGTACTGTTTTAAATTTTATCATGTAAATATATACAGTTATAATTATTAATTTATATTAATATAAACATACATTATTATAATTAGAGCTAATCTTTATGCATTTGGACAATATTAAAAGAAATGTGATACATATGTGTGATTATTTACCTTTCTTGCCAAATGTCACCAGCCACAATCATTGAAGAATCTTAATTTAACCTCAGCTTTGTGTCTAGTAATTCCCTTCCTGGGAGTTTAATAGTCTTTTGCCAGTGTGCAGCCTAAACATAATTTTCTAATTTATCTTGAGTCTTTTCCTTTTTTCTTCTTTAATTATTATTATTATTATTATTATTATTATTATTATTTTTATTTTTATTATTCTTTTGCGGTACTGGGATTGAACCCCAGGGGCAGTCTATCTCTGAGCTCTACCCCCAGCCTTATTTTTTATTCTTTATTTTGGAACAGGGTCTCACTAAGTTGTAGAGGGCCTCACTAAGTAGCTGAGGCTGGCAGTGAACCTGTGATCCTCCTGTCTCAGCCCCCCAAGTGCTGAGATTACAAGCGTGCGCCACCACGCCCAGCTGGGTCTTTTCTTAAGATCAAAATCTCTTAAGAGGTCTCTATGTGGTTGTTATATGTTTAAAGGAAGATTTTTTGTTGTTAAGTCATTGGAGATGTATCTTTTTTTTTGTCTTTTTTTCTCTACTTTCAAATTCTTCCTATCATGAGAAATATTTATTACTGTGTGTGCATGTGAAACTTAGAATTATTAATGATCAGAACTGAAAGGGACCCAGGAAATGTTATTCCAGTCCCCTTACTTATAGCGGGGGAAATGAGAGGCATGGTGAGGTGTAATAAAATCTGTTTCCATCCCTCCTCCCCTCTCGCACTTCCAACTAACACATATGTGCCTTCTGTGTGACTGGCAGTTTCTAAGACACCAGAGAGACACTGGTACAGAAAACAGACACAGCCCTTGTCCACATGGAGTCACATCCAGGGGACAGCCTGTGCTTGTCCTTAAACTCACAGTTTCTGTTTTCTGTGTTATGAGAAATCATTGCCAAAAAGACCTGTGGCTGAGCTGTGAGCTGCAATTTGTCCAAATCTCTGATTGTCTTTGCCCAATCATCTGTTTCTCTAATTCCCAACTTTATTCCCTTGGTTATAATTCAGGCATACTTTCAGTTTATCTACACATTATTTCTAATCTTTTTTTCAGTGATTATAGAACTCTCTTCAATTATAACATAATGATGTAATTTGAAGCACAATATAGAATAACTTTTAAAACTGATTTTTCACTGCAGGTTCGAGACCAGCCTTGGCAACTTAGTGAGACCCTGTTTCAAAATAAAAAGTAAAATTGGGCTGGGGATGTGGCTCAGGGGGTAGAGTGCCCTTGGATTCAATCCCAGTAACACACACACACACACACACACACACACACACAAATTGATTTTTTAGGCTATATTTTCAGCACACCAAAATAAGAATACTTCTTTTTCCTTTTCTTTTAGTTTTGCCCATTTTTACAAACTCTGTAAACAGCATTTCTTCTGATCTACTTTTGGGGGTCTTTAATCATCATAATAAAGCTAAAAAAGTCTTTTTAACTTCAAAGAACTCTTGCCTTCCAGTTTAAAAGTACATAATTAGAATCAATCAAAATCTAACCTCAAATAACTTGACACTAACATTAGGCAAGATTTTTTATTCTTTAAAATTTTACCATAGGAAGAGGGAGATCTGACACTTCTAATTCATTCTCTAATCTTACAGGAAGAATTACTTTACAGATCTGAATTATTTTTCAACAACGCAGTACTAATTAATATGACATAATCCTCAATGCCAATTTAAGGTGTTTGAGATTGCCAAATGGAATTTTTTTTAAGGAGACAAAGAAATTAGCACTGATTTGTTAATTTTTCTAAGAGATATGATCTCATGAATGCAAGTTTTAAATGTCATTGCATGCAAACATTTTAAAGGACAATTTAAAAAGCAGTATCGTATGTCCTTTTGTTGTGGACAGGACAAATATGCATGCACAAGACACATCTAAAAACCATATGTGCTAATTCATATGTTGTTACTCAGACAAGCACATTAGTTTTGAGAGAAAATTATCAATGACATTGTCATATACCAAGTTAAAAAAAGGTATGTCTCAGTACCTTTGATGGCTAGAATACTGTTAAGTGCTTACAGTGATACCAAGATCTGATGTCAAAGAGTAATGTAAAGAATTTAATTAAAATAATCAGTAGACATTTGACTGTTTTACCTATATTGCTACCCGTTTATATATACAAGTCCATTGAAAATTTCTTTGACTTTTCTCATTTGGATAGTGGGATATCATCCTATATTCTGAGGCACCTTATATTGGGCATGAAGCACGTGAACCCTAGTAGGTAGACCTGGTTTCAACCCTACCTCCTCTGCTCATTAGCTCTGTGATCTAGGCTTTAGGACATATTGTTAACTTTCTTCAGTCCCTAGTTTCTGGCCATCGGTAAGTATAAATCACTTAGCATAGTAGATATAGTAAATACTCAATGAGCAAATGCTGTTGGAGTTATTTTATTTATTTATTTAATTTGTGTATGTGTGTGTGTGTGTGTGTGTGTGTGTGTATTAGTTATTGTGGATTGAACCCAAGGGCATTATACCTCTAAGCTACACTCCTAGCCCTATTTTATTTTTATTTTGATACAGGGTCTCACTAGGTTGATGACAATCTCACTACTTACTGAGGCTGTCCTCGAACCTGTGATCCTCCTGTCTCAGCCTCTCAAGTACTGGGATGACAGGTGTTCGCCACCACGCCCAACTGGAATTATTCTTTAAACTAAGACTTTTTTTTTATTTTAGTTGCTACACATCTACATTTTGTATTTTACCTTAATTCATGGAGTTAGTGACTATGCGTTTAAATACTATAACTTACATTTATCATGTTAGCATATTGGGTGGTAGCTTAAAAGATACCTTAAATTCCTCAGGGAATTAGATGAAGTCATTGGAAAAAATAATTTTGAGAACTTATAAAGGATATAATATGAGTTTAGAGACTGAGAAATGATCTTTATTGTTCTTAATAAAAGGAAATATTAAGGAAAGTCCAAGTCTATACAAGACATACATAAGACATACATACGTGCATGTATTGCCTTTGTTTGGCTTATCAAGGTTAATCGGCAAATTAAAAATGCTTAACCATGAATCTAAATGACTTTAAAGTGTATCAATACTTGAATGCTGCCATAACTTATAAAGAAACAAAATTAATATATATCATATTTATATTTGCATGACTTTGTCCTGGGTCCAGTCAGTTTTCACGTTCACAGAAAACTGCTCAAAGACTGGTATCTCAGATTTATGCATGCAGTCACCATGGTTTATTTATTTAGGGATTGGTTTATGGGAACTCATATATTCTCAGTCTTCTCATTTCTACCTATATATACATACATATTCTAGTCCTTTATATGTACATCAATAATTGAATGACATTTTTCATAGCTATTCTTTGATAATGGCAGTGCCAGTCATCCATCCATCCAATCTACCCATCCATCCCATCCCACAGTATTCACTGAACATCTTATATGATAAAGCTGATGTTTATATACAAAAAGCAATAAGGCTCAGCCTCTGTACCTCAGTGATATATTTTAATAATTTCTATTCCTCAAAGCTCTGTGCTTGTTATTTGTTGGCTGTATCCGAAAGGAATATTATACATTTAAATTTTTAGGTAATGGCTCTGAGGCTTCCTATTAGAATGTTACTGTAAGGTCATGCTTCAAAGCACCCTGTTCTTTTTTTTTCAAACATCTAGCAATTATAGATAAAGTATAAAATACATAAAAACAAAACATGGTTGGGCTCTAAAACATGACAAACATTCTATAGACTAGAAACAAAGCAGAAAAGCAAAGTAGCCATGAGGTTGATGCTGCTGGGAAAATGTAGCAGCCCTGGGTGGTGAGCAGAGAGAAAGCTCCATGTCTCAAAACCTCTCCCTTCATGCAGAAGTGAATGATTCCTGGATTGGCATGCTTTCATTTTGTAGTATAGGCACTTTGATAGTATGAAACATCAGTGTAGTTTGAATTCTTAATTAAATGCCTGCACTTTCTTGGATTTGTTTTTAAACCAGTGACTCAGTACGTTGATCCATTTTCAGTAACATCAATAATAAATACTTTGTTCAATGATTTAAGAATATATATACATTGGCAGATTCATTAAATGATAATAATAATGACAGTGTCAGAGGACTCCGTTGGTAAGATGTTTGGCTAGGGACCTGGCACACAGTAAATGCTCAGTAAATGGGAGCTGATATCTTCTGTAATTGCTGAGAGTCTGTCTGGATGATTTTAATCATTTTTGTTTTGTTTAAAACTATCCAGGATGGGCATGGGGGCTCATACTTGTAATTACAGTACTTGGGAGGCTGAGATAGGATGACTGCAGGTTCACGGCCAGCCTCAGCAACTTACCTAGACCTTGTTTAAAAATAAGAAATAAAATAGGACTGGGGGTGTAGTTTGGAAGTAGAAGGACCCTGGGTTCAATCCCTAGTACCACAATAAAAAGCAAGCAAACAAACAAACAAACAAACAAACAAACACAATCTAGGTTATATGAGCTGTTTCAATTAAACAAAAATGTATTAAAGCCTGTTATTTAACATCCCATACAGCCCAACAGAACTATCTCCAATTCACTATCTAGAATTAACCTGTTAAATTAGATAAGGGTTATCTTCCAGTCTTTACAAATTGGGTAGACAGTATAATCCTATTATCTTTCTCATACATACATATTTAACTTAGTACATATTTAATTCCTTAAAATATTAAGATAAATTACTACTTTACAAAATATAGTGTTTTCGTGTCATTTAAGATGAATGGGAAAAGTTGAACATTCCCATCTAATAACTTTTTGTTTACCAGCTTATTTATTAGGGAAACAGGAGCAAAATTATATTGAAATTAATTCATCCCTTTTTAATTGTCGGAGGGCACTGGGTTTATGACCCTCAGCTATGGAAATTGACAGAGAGACAAGGTCTTCTAGTTTCCATCTAATAACTTATAAAATTTAGTGTAATTTTATAAATTTTATAGCAAGTGAGGTCACTTATATGCAACTTTGCTCTCAAGAATATGAGATTAAAAACCTAGCATGGTGGTGCATGCCTATAATCCCAGTACTTGAAAGGCTGAGACAGGAGGATTGCAGGTTTGAGACCAGCCTTAGCAACCTAGCAAGCCCCTGTTTCAAAATAAAAAATAAAAAAAGGATGGGGCTATAGCTCGCAAGTAGAATGCTCCCTGGGTTCAATCCCCAATACCACAAAAAAGAATGTGAGATTGAGCCGGGCATGGTGGCACATGCCTGTAATAGAATCACAGGTTCAAAGCCAGCCTCAGCAACTTAGTGAGGCTCTCAGCAATTTAGTGAGACCCTGTTACAAAAATAAAAAAATAAAATAGGGCTGGGAGTGTAGCTCAGAGGTAGAATGCCCTGGGGTTCAATCCCTAGCACCAAAAAGAAAATAAAGAATGTAAGATTGCCATTCAGTCAATAATTGCTTATAAAGCACCTTCAATGTATACAGCATTAATATATAATTCTATGGATTTACTTCAATCAGATACTCAGAAATTGGATAAAATCACAAAAGCAGTTTGCCTATTCAGTTTGCACTTTATTTTCCTAACATTGTAAATATTGAGTTATGTAGGGCAATTAGCAGAACTCTAACACCCTTTCTCCAATAAAATGCACATTTGGCTTTAGAAAAGCAAATCACCAAGAATAATTAAAGTGCACAATTCAGGTATAATTTCTTTTATGTGTGTCCTTTCCCTGGGGGCTACTCTGTCCTTTGCTTAACCCAATTTAATTCCTATATTCAAACCCTATTATATAAGAGTCAGGACATTTGGGCCTTAAACTGAATAGCCAAGATACATTAGAAAACTTACTCATAAAAATAACAAATTCTGACATTGTCTTTAAAACAACCACCTCACCATTAAATTTAGGCTGTGTGTGTAGGGCTTTTTCACCTATTAAAGTCATCTGAAATTCTGTCTGTAAACCTGTGTAATTTTGAGGTCTTGCTGGGTTATGAGATTCCCTGTGCTGGGAAATCGGCCTTTTTCCAAGTTCTCCTCTAACCTTTGCCACCTGTGTTGACTTTCTTCTTACCAAATGCAAAGCTCCCTGAGGTCTTTGGTAAAGCCATAGCTTTATGCACCAGCCTGAAAGCCCCAATTGTCTATTTGAGCCTACACCTACCTGCCATACCTGGTTTAGTTGTCTGATCCTGGACTTGCAACCTCACTCCAAAGGGGCAATCCACAGGTTATCCAAATTTAGAGGGAGATGAGGCAGCCCCCTAGCTGTCATTCTCTGATGGTAAAATTAAGAGTGGTTAGCAAATGTAGGCAAGAAATAGAGGTCTATAAAACCAATCAGCCCAGTCTTTTTTTAAATAATTTATTGGTGCATTGTAATCATACATCTTGCTGAGTTACAGGTTGGTAGAGGCAGACTGCTTCTGGACATATTTAGCCCATAGACTATTTCTTTTGTCTAGCTGTTCACTTATTCACCTAGGAAACTTCAATGTTGAGACTGGTGTTTGCCACATACTTTTCTAGATACTGAGCATACATCAGTTCATAAGATGGTTTTTGCGGTCAGGAAGTTGACTGCCTAACAGTCAGGTGAGGCTTTGGAACCAGTAACTACAGTCGATTTTGAAAGCCCTGGAGTATGGGCAGGGACACACAGCTACAGAGGCACTGAGGAATCATGACTTTGTGCTTAGGAAGATGGAGAAAGGCTCCACAGAGCAAGTAGCTTTGAGCTAAAAGAGATAAGTAAGAAGTCACTAAAGAGTGTTACACAAACTCCTGGGGGAGAAAATTCTGCAAATTTCCCGTTGCATGTCTTGGCGTATATAAGAGAGTGAAAGATTCTCCATACCTCCCTTTCTCATTATCCTTACAGTAAAGCTGAAAGAGAAAGAAGAGCCCCAGGAGAGATAGAAGATTGGCACCTGATCAGTGCCTGATAATAGTAGGTATGGCATAAATTTGCTGGATGAGGACATACATTTATGGGTGTGCATATTCTAAAGAGTGTAGGGAAAAAATACTATTTTATCACTGTGAGAAGCTGGAGGATTCCTGTCTTGCTTTTAGCATTCATACTTAGTATTCTGATTTGGACATTATTTTTTATGTCATTGGGGTGGAACCAAAATGAATTTATATATTAACTGTTCATTTAGGGACATTAACCAAAACTTTTACAGCGCTATTAAGGAGATTTTCTTTCTCTAAATTTTGTCTGTGTACCAATGGGAAGTAAGCCTGTTTTCTTTCCCTTTTTTCATGTAATTTTATTAGTGCTATCAACTTTAATGACTCTTCTGCCCTTTTTTGCTGTCATGCTATAATGACTCCATTTCCATACATGCTGATTTAGCTTTGAAAGCAAGTTGGAGAGAAAAAAGTAAATTACATTCTAGCAGATTCTCCTTATGTTTGTATCATTTTTTTTTTTTCTGCATGTATTCTCCAATAAGCAGTTAAGTGCTTTTTTTGAAACCAGAAGCTAAAGAAGCCTGCCGTACCAGCGATGCCTCGTATTTGTTATAGTTCAGATGTCGCGCATCCACGGCTGGCTTCTTGGGCATCCTGTGCTGTCGCACACGGCCCCGCTCCTGGAAGGGCCCTGCACTTGGTTAAATGCTCAGCTGCCACCTTCTTGAAATTCGTAGTAATATTTGGACAAAGGGCTTTGCCATTTCACTTTGCAACTGGGGTCTGAAATTACCTAGCCAGCCCTGCTTGCATCAAGAACATTAATGTATGTGGTCTGACCCATATAAAACACGACACTCATCATAATGAGAGACTCGAAAAACTTACTTTCAGCATCTTCTGTTTCTCAAGTCAGCCGTGCTGGGCCCACTCTGAGTTACATGCCCCTCAGTATAGCTTGTCACGCCCATTTGTTAGTGTTGGCTGAGCTTGGGCCCAAGGTCCCTTCTCAGTCCTCACCTTTTCTGGTGACGCAGTAACTATTCCTCTGCACTGTCTCTTTATTTGATTTCTAGGATTCCATATTCTCCTTATTTCCTACCTCACCAGTAGCTCCTTCTCAGTCTCCTTTTCTGGCCCCTTTTCTCCCCAGTCTCCTAAAATTGGGATGATCCGGGCTGTGCCAACTCTTTCACGGGCTTAGACTCTGTATCTATATGCTACCTACTCCCATGTATGTGTATATATGTGTGTGTGTATGTGTGTGTGTGTGTGTGTGCGTGTGTGTGTGTGTGTGTGTGTGTGCGTGTGTGTGTGTGTGTTCATCTCTACTTGGGAGTCTAAGGGACATCTCCCCCTTAATATAGCCAAGCTAAACCCCTGAACTGGCCCCTCAAACTTGTCCTACCCAGGCTTCCTCATTTTAGGTAAAAAATAAAAATCACCTTCCATCGTGTCTTTCTCTCCTACCCAGTCTGTTAGGAAATCCTGTTGGTTCTCTGTTCAAAATATAGACACAGAATCAGCCACCTCTCCCCCTTCTGTCTCTGGTATGCCCAGCACAGCAGCCAGTGTTCTCTGTCCTATTAAAATGAGTTGGCCTCTGCAGTAGCTCCCATCTGACTCATGGTGAAAGCCCCAGTCCTCAGAATGGTCTGCCTGGCCCCGCGTGATCCGCCCTGCCTCCCACGCACACCTTGCTCATCTCATCTCGGGCACTGTCCTCAGGCATGCTGGTTTTGCCATGCGGGTCCCTTGCTGGGCTTTCAATCACAGTGCCACTGGGCTTTCAATCACTGTGTCCTGTGCCTAGAATCTTCCCATCCTGGTGTCTGCATGGTTAACTCCTTCACGGCTCTCCTTCACAATGCTCACTGTACAGCACCTTCCCACCAGAGCCTACCCAGACTGCAGTGCCGAGTTGCAGCTGCCCCGCGAGTGCTCCCAGTCTCTTGCCCTGTTCTGCTTCCTTCTCTGTTCCAAGCATCATGACTTATTTTCTATGTCTTTCTGTCTATCTCTGGTACTCCAGATACTTAATAAATATTTGTTGACTGTTAACTGCGTGAAATACACCCACAGGAGACGCGATTTTAGTAGGAATGTTCCGTCTTTTCACCTGTTAGTCATTCCCTTTTACTTGTTCGTATCCTAAAGAATATTGCATTTTGAAAATATTTCTACTTTAAATAGTTGGATTTTTAATAAGGATCACAACTCACTTAGAAATATGAACAGCGATCATTTCTCAAGAGATAGAAAGAACTTTAATTATATAAAGGACATTCATCAGTACAGTTATACTTTCATATTGTGGCCGGGTTAGAGGTTACCTTTTGTCTGTCTTTGTTTTTTTTCAGCACTGGGAATCAAACCCAGGGCCTCACGCATGCTGGATGGGTGCTGTACCGCATGTCTACACCCCAGCCCATTTTCTTGTCTTAATATTGCCTACAGTGTTCAACTCAGAAGTAGGAAAGATCTTTCTGTGAGGGGAAATCGATTGATAAATCGTGTGTGTGTGTGTGTGTGTGTGTGTGTGTGTGTGTGTGTGTGTTTTACTGGGGATTAAACCCAGGGGTGTTCTACCTCTGAGTTAAACCCCAGCCCTATTTTACTTTTTATTTTGAAACAGGGTCATGCTACATTGCTGACCCCAAGGCTGTGATCCTCCTTTCTCAGCCTCCCAAGTACTGGGATTACAGTCATGCGCCACCACACCCAGCTGATTGATACATCTTTGATTATTGAAGTAGCTTCTAAAATGTCACTTACTTCATCTGCATGTTCTGAACGCTGCCAGATTCTCCCAGTGTCTGTGCCTCCCTCTCCCTCCAACATTTGATGCCCTTGAAAGGTAGAGGAGTTAAAATTCCTAACAAACATAGGGAGTAGCCTGAACGTACGGAGTCTCTTATTCAGTAACTTATGTTGTATATTACACTTTATGAATAAATCTAGCCTCAGAGAGGTTATCGAAGTAAACTATAATGGGAAAGTTTTATGATTGTTATAGATATAAAAAGTAGGCTTCTAAAACACATTTGTAATTCCTAATAATGCTGTTCTTTACAAGTAGTAATTTAAAGCTGGGATATAGCTCATTGGTAGAGCAACTGGGACTGGTTCCACTGGAAAAACAAACAAACAAACAAACAAAATCCCGTCATGTTTGAGGCTGGGGATATAGTTCAGTGGTAGAACGCTTGCCTCACACACACAACACCCTGGGTTTGATCCCCAGCACTGCCAAAAAACAACAAAAACAAAAAGGTAATTCGTTTAAGACTTCTACGGTAAAACGTGGTGATTATAATTAATAACAATATATTGCATTCTAAAAATTACTGAAAGAGTAACTTTAAGTGTTCTCGCCATAAAAAATTTAAGTATGTGAGGTAATGCTTATGTTAATTAGCTTGATTTAACCATTCTACAAAGTATACACATTTCAAAACAATGTGCTTCACAAGGTAAATACATACATTTGTATTTCTCAATTAAAGTAAACAAAAAAGTAAAAATTCATCAAAAAAGTAATATTCTCTTCAGTGATTAGTGAGCTGTATTCTATACGGCATTTTTCAGTATAACTTCAAATTATGAAAATAATAAATTACAGATTTTGTAAAATAAAGAAGAGAAAAATTGGCCATCATTTTCTCACTGCATTATTTTCCCTTTGTGTATTTACCTTTCACAATGTTAATAGGAACACAGTTTTTTGTCCTATCTTTTTCACTTTCAGATTCATGTCATGTTCAGCTCTTCATGTTGCTGTGTGGTCATTAGCACACTTTTTTACGATTACATAATGGTTCCCAGTGTGGTCATACTATCGTGAACCTAAATATTTTCCAGGTGTTAGATATTCAAGTTGCTCTAAATTTTTTTTAAATCATAAATAATGTTTTAATGAACACTTTTGGATTTGGAGCTTTTTCTGGTTCATTGTCTTAAGATCTATCCTCAAAGGTGAAGTTCTTGTTTCACATAATATGACCAAAGTAATGACTCTTGATATACTGCCAACCTACTTTTCCCAAATGATTGAACCAATTTTCTGCCTCACTGCCCCCTCACCTGTGAATTCTCATTTTTTGTCCCTCTTTTTGGGGGACCCTGGATTGTTAGCTTTGAAATACTGGTATTCCATGGCAGTCTGGAAATTGAGAAAGCAGTTTCAGCATATTGGATGCCAGACTGATCCTTCTTTCTTTTCAAAGAGAAGGGAGAGGAGAATTGGTTGGCCATGTTTGATTCCATCGTGCTTAGAAGCATAGAGAAAACGTTGTCTATGGATGGTTGGATTCATCAGTTGAAGAAATGTGTTACTTTTTTTTTTTTGCGGTACCGGGGATTGAACCCAGGAGCGTTCTACCTCCGCGCTACACCCTTGGCCCTATTTTTTATACTTTATTTTGAAACCGGGTCTCACGAAGTTGTGGAGGGCCTCACTAAGTAGAGAGAGAGAGAGAGAGAGAGCTGAGGCTGGCCACGAACCCGGATCCTCCGGTGAAATGTGTTACTTATATCAATGTGTGATGGGATCGGGCCGATGACTGTTTCCTCCCCAGAGTTTTGTTTTGCTGTTCGGTTCTGGAACACATTGGTTCAAGGAAGACACTGCATATATGTCTTTGCTTTTTAAGAATCTAAAGGGACATAAGGATTTTGCAGCATGGTTTTCTTCTTACTAAATACTTTGGCTTTATCTTGGGGAATCACATACTTCCCTTTTTTCATAAATAATTTAGGTCTTAGAAAAGTTTAATTAAATTCAGTTTTTCTTGCTCATGAAGGGTTGGTGTGTCAGCTATCCGTTGCTGTGACAAAATACCTGAGGTAACTGACTTAAAAGGAGGAAAGGTTTATTTTAGCTCACTGTTTCAGAGGTTGCAGTCCGTGGCCGGCTGCCTCTGTTGTCTTGGGGTCTGTGGGGAGGCAGATACTGTGGTGTGAGGAGGTTTGAATCATGTTGGAGCAGCGCTGCTGACCTCATGGCAGCTGGGAAAGTAGAGACAGACTGACAGACAGAGGAAGGGGTGAGGGTTCCATATTCCTTGCAAGGGCATGCCTCCAGTGGCCTAACTTCCTTTTTTTTTTTTTGCGGTACCGGGGATTGAACGCAGGGGCGTTCTACCTCCACGCTACACCCCCGGCCCTATTTTTTATGCTTTGTTTTGAAACCGGGTCTCACGAGGTTGCAGAGGGCCTCACTAAGGAGAGAGAGAGAGAGAGAGAGAGAGAGAGAGAGACAGAGCAAGAGCTGAGGCTGGCCGCGAACCCCGATCCTCCGGTCTCCGCCTCCCAAAGCACTGGGATTACCAGCGTGCGCCACCACGTCCGGCCCCTAACTTCCTTTCACTGGGTCTCGTTTCCTAAAGGTTCCGCCACCTCCCAGTGTTGCCACCCGCTTGTGACCAAGCCTTAAGATCTAAACCACAGCATTTAGGTACTGGTATTGGTCACCCAAAGTATAGATAAAATGGTTCAAACTTTCTTATAAAGTATGTTAGTCAGTTTTCTGTCACGATAACAAAACACCTGAGATAAGAAACTTACAAGTAGGAGAGGTTTGTTTTGACTCTGAGTTTTAGAGTTTCAATCCATGGTCCCTTGGTCCTATTGCTTTGGGCCTGTGGTGCACAGTACATCATGGCAGGCACACTTGGATGAGGAAGACCTTTTCCAAACCTCACAGCAGTTGGGAAGCAACAGAAAAAACAAAGGAGGAGCCAGGATCCCGGTATCTCCTTCAAGGTATGCCCCACTGACCTAACCTCCTTACACTAGGCCTCACCTTTAGGAGATGCCATAGGCTGGAGACCAAGCCTTTGGCATAAAGGCCTTTGAGGGACATTTAGCCAAACAATAGCAACAAGTCACAGTGAATGGAGGCTTTGGAAGGAGATTTAGTCTTGGATGATAGGGGAGAGTGATGGTAAGACTTTAGCATCATCTTAATGGTAACTTGTTATTCTATAGCATTGCATGGTTTCAATATGTGCCTTCTCACCTGTGAAGTTAGAATGAATGAAGTATGTTACTGTTATTTTTCTTTTGTGGTACTGGGGATTTAACCCAGGAGCCTTCTACCTCTGAGCTACACCCCCATCCCTGTTTTATTTTTTATTTTGAAATGGGGTCTCCCTAAGTTGCTGAGGGCCTTGCTAAGTTGCTGAGGTTGGCTTCGAATTTGTGATCCTCTTGTCTCAGCCTCCCAAGTACTAGGATTATAGGTGTGTGCCACCATGCCCAGCTTGAAATATGTTATTAATCTACAGAAAAGTGTGTGTTTTTATCACATTGAACCTCACTATGATGTATAATTGCCATGCACTAATAAAATAATAAATAAATATATATATATATATATATATACAGAAAACTTAAAGGACAAGTCTAGGGAGGTTCATATTGGGTAGGTTTGTGCTTACATAGTGTAGACTGGACTGCAGCAGAGGGCTTTGAGCTGCAAATCTCTCTCTGGTTTTACTGTATCAAATAATGTTTTTAACATCTAATTAGTTCATATAATACTTTGAGTTCCCACTGTACACTCTGGGGTGCAGATATGAGCATACATTGGTCATATCTGCAAAGAGACCGCGGCAGGAGGGTATGGTAAACGATCCAGCACATTGGGGGTCAGGCACTATGGAAGTCCAGTGGACAAAGAGCTGATGTTTATCCTGATGGGTCAGGTAGCATTGGAGCACGTGGCTAAAGGATCAGGAAGGGTGGCCCCTGCTGATTCCTTTGATGTTCACCAGTGATGGTCAGTGAGATTACCAAGAAAACATGCAGAATTGTGAGCTGAGAAATGACTTCTCCCACGAAGGGCTCTCAGAAGGTGACCCCTTCCCTCTCCTACTTCTTGGAGCTATTCCACGCTGCTTTCTTCCACAGATCTACTTTGTGTGAGCTGTTTCCACTTCCCAGGAGTTTTCCTTCCTCAGCTCCCTTCCAACTTAGACTCCAGAGGTGTCCCACATTTTCTTTTATGTCAGTTTATTTATATTTTATTCATTCATCCAAAAGATGTACTGAGTGCTGAAATCTAATGAGAAGAAGCCAGTCACTGAAGATTGGAAGCAGAAGCTTTCTGAACTTCCAAGGCCATCTGGAAGGAAAAGCTTGGCATATTCTAGGATCAGAAAAAAGGACTTTGGAGCTAGAAACTAGAGACTATTAGGAGATGAGGCTGGAGAGCAGGGAGGGTCCGTTTCTTGGTAGGAAGTTTAGAATGTGTTTTGGTGTGGTAGAAAGCCTTTGGAGAGTTTAAGCAGGTGTGACGGGATTTATCTACAATTTTAATATTATGATCTAGAAAATTTCAAGATAAATGCATCCTATCAAACTTTGGAGCTTGATATACAGATGATTTGGATGACGGCTTTAGATTGAGAAAAGGAGAGCAAACTTGTTATTTAAAGATGGGGGGGTTATAGCTAAGCATGGTGACGCTCACCTGTAATCCCAGTACTTGGGAGGCTGAGACAGGAAGATCACAGGTTCGAGGCTAGAACACAGTAACCTAACAAGACCCTGTTTCAAAATAAAATTTTAAAAGGGTTGGGAGTGTATCTTAGTGGTAGAGCGCCCCTGGGTTCAATCCCCAGTACTGAAAAAGAAAAAGATGGGGGGCAGCACCCAGGGTTCACTGCACTCCCACAGGTGTGTTTCTTGTCCTGTTAGCTCAGCATGACCTGTTGCTAATTCAGGACCTAAGGGGAGAGCGGGGATTCTCCACCCCCCTCAGGCTTCTCTTAGATCCTGTTTTCCTATGGAGAGACTTGCAGGATCCTGTCCATGTCAGCGCTGCCAGGAATGACTGATACTACTGCTGCTTGCTTGGCAGCAGCTCAGCCATTACACTAAGCCGATGCTCCTTCCTGACGAAAACCAAGAGCGGTTGATTGACATGCGAACATTTCTGACCTGAGCCAGGCCAGTCGCTTCTTTATACCTCCTTGTCCTTTAATCCCCTGCCCTTCCCACCATGTTCTGGCAGGTGGGGAGAAATGTTCTCAGCCATTAGTGGACAGTTGAGACTCTCTTTAGGCATCTAAGGGTGGATAAGCAACAATTGATTGTGCTGCCTGGCACCTAGAGGAGCACCAATGGCTACCGAAGAATTCCCTGGGTTTGAAAGAGTCGGAAGGTGGGGCAGAAGGAAGGGTGGTCTGTCATAAAGGGGATGCTGGGCTGTTAGATTGGCCATTGAGGATGGAAAGTGAGGCGTTAGTAGCCAAGTTCTGATGTTTACAACCACGTCTTCCTTCATCTGACATTTCCAGGGCTTCATTTAGATTAAAGGAGCACAAAGAAGGCACACAACAGGCAGAAGAGCAAGAGACTGGATGAGTTTACTTTTTTGTTTATTCTGGCTTCCTGAATTGTTTTTACCTAATTACATTTAATCTAATTTCACTTTGCTTTTCAACACCTGGTTCACATGTTTTCGAGAAAATTCATGTGTTTCAAGAGTAGTTTCCATATATATATATATATATATATATATATATATATATATATATACATATTGCGGTACTGGGGATTGAACCCAGGGGCATTCTGCCTCCGAGCTACACCCCCAGCCCTATTTTTTATTCTTCATTTTGAAACAGGGTCTCGCTAAGTTGCAGAGGGCCTCACTAAGTAGCTGAGGCTGGCGGCGAACCCGGATCCTCCCGTCTCAGCCTCCCAAGTACTGGGATTACAAGCATGCGCCACCACACCCGGCTAGTTTCCATATTTTTGAGGCATTCATGAGTTTTTGAGAAAGTTGGCCTCTCTTTCTGTGTTGTATCTTTGTACACAATGGGGTCCCCAGTTCCCTTTACTTCTCTCAAAGATTTGTGGTCTTACCCCATGCTGATGTCACTGTCCTCCCCTTTAGACTAGAAGCTTCTTACCAATTGGGATCATTCTTATTAGCTATCTCTTTTTATGTCTAGCAGATTTCTTTATATATTGTATGAGATTAATGTGTATTTTAAAATTTTTATTTTGGTGGAAATCTTTTTCAAAAATCTATCATACAGCCCAGTGCAGTGGCACACTCCTGTAATCCCAGTGCTTGGGAGACTGAGTCAGGAGGATCACAGATTCAGGGCCAATGTACAGTAACTTTGCGAGACCCTGTTTCAAAATAAAGAATAAAATAGGGCTGGGGGTGTAGCTCAGAGGTAGACTGCCCCTAGGTTCAATCTCTAGTGCAACACACATAGACAAAATGTATTATGCAATTGCATAGCCCCTTGGGATGGGAGAAAAGTTAAACATTTTTATGGACCCAAAATAATTGTTGTGCTCTCCGTTTATTATTCTTGATTCTTGAGGTATCTGGGATTATATCTCCTTCTATAAATACCTCCGCTCATTCAAGGGTTTTTGATTTTGTTTCTGCAGTTGTGCGGATTGAACCCAGAGCTAGGGAAGTGCTCTACCACTGAGCTGCATCCCAGGCCCTTAACTTTTTTTTCAACTTTTGATAGAATTTTTTATACATTTATTGGTGCATTGTAATTATACTTCTTACTGAGGTATACAGTGATAAGAATATCCATGCACACAGCACTCGGTGTGTCTCCCCCTGAATCCCACCGCACTCCCTCCCCTTCCCTGTACATGTCACTGAGATTGGTATTGGTAATTTCATATATGTACATAGCATTATTTAAACTGTTAGCTTCATTACATCCCTATCCTCCCTCCCTCCCCTAAACCCCCTTCATCACTCCACTGGAGTCTCTGCTCCTCTATCAGAGGTCTCTTTTGTTACCCAATTTCTCTCTCCTTTCCACCTATGAGAGAAAACATACAACTATTGGCTTTCTGAGACTGGCTCACTTAGATTAATCTTATGTAGCATAATATTCTCAAGTTCTATCCCTTTTCCTGCAAATGACATAATTTTGTTTATGGTTGAATAAAATTCCATTGTGTGTATGTAGCACAGTTTTGTGATCCATTCATCTGTTGATGGACACATAGGCTGGTTTCATAATTGGGCTATTGGGAATTGTATTGCTATAAACATTCATATGCATATATTGCTAGAATATTTTGACTTCAATTCCTTTGGAAAGATGCCCAGGAGTGGTATAGCTGGGTCATATGGTGGTTCCATTCCCAGTCCTCTGGAAAACAAAATAATATTTTTTTGTTTAATTTTGAGACAGAGTTGGGCTAAGATGCCCAGGCTGGCCTTGAACTTGTGATCCTCCTGCCTCAGCCTCCCAAGTAGTTGGAATTAGAGGCATGTACCACTGTGCCCAGATTCTTTTTTCTGTTTTGAAATTATTTTTCATCTTCCTCCTTGCTACAGGGGATGCTGGTCTACTCCTTACATTTCACATGTGTTTTTCTGGGAGAGTGACTGATGATATTTCCACCTCTTTGTTAGACTAGTGTCTTGGTTCCTTTTTTGTTGCTAGAGCAGAGTAGCCGAGACTGGGTCATTTATAAAGTAAGGAGGTGTATTTAGCTCACAGTTCTGGAGGCAGCAAAGTTCAAGGTCAACTGTCTGCATCTGGTGAGGGCCTCATGCTGCGTCAACTCATGGCGGAAGCAGAAGGGCAAGTTGATGGCCATGAAAGACAGGGAAGGGACTACGGAGCTGACCTGCTTGATAGCAACCAGCCCTGTAAGAACTAGTCCAGTTCTGTGAGGACCTTGCCAGTCTGGCAAGAAAGACAATCCCTCTTAAAGGCCCTGCCTCCAATGCTGCTACATTTGCAGCCACACTTCAACATTGGCTTTGGTGGGGACAAACCACATCTGAACCATGGCAGGTGGATCATGAATAGGCTTCGCGACAGGTTGCCACACACGTCCGCTTTCAGCTCCACAGCCAAGTCCTGAGAAGCACAGTAGTGAAATGTCTGCTACATGAAGAAGCCTGTGGTTTCCAGGTGCCTGACCTTCAACCACAAAGACTCTTTCGCCCTAGCCTTCAGAATATAAAACATTCACAAAAGCAGTAGTTCCTATCCTGCGCTCACCCAGTGCTAGCAGCCCCTGCCTCCAAACTGGTCACACCCAGGCTTTCCTGGGGCCTTTGCACTTCCCCTTCCCTCAGCCTCGAAGGCTCGTGGCAGGTGTCTCGTGGCTTGCTCCCTCGCTGTGTTCAGGTCTTTTTGTACATCTCAGTCTTTGAGAAGCCTTCCTTGACCACTTATATAGACTATTGCTAATCCCAATCCATCTTCTCTTTCCCTCTTAACCTGTGTGGTAGATGGTTATACTAGTAAATCATGCCTCTCAGTGTCCACGCCCAGTGCAGAGGGACATTGCTGCTTCTGTCATGAAGAGATGGAGTACATTTCTCCATTCTCTTGCATGTGTGCTGGCTTCATGACTTGTTTCAAGCAAGACTATGATATGCAGATGTGATATGTAAACTCTAGACTTTCAAAGACAGTAACCCTCAGCCATGTGTGACCGTTTAGGTTAAAATTTAAATCACTTACAATTAGATGGAATTTTAAATCCAGTTTTTTTGGTTATACCAGCCGAATATCAAATATCAAAATAACCACACATCACTACTAGTGGTATCATATCAGACAGCATAGTTTGGAAGTTTTTATTTTCATATGAGGGATTGAATTCAGGGGCCTTCTATCTCTGAGCTGGTCCCCCAGCCCTATTTTATTTTTTATTTTGAAACAAGGTCTCGCTAAGTTGCTGAAGGTCTCTCTAAGTTGCTGAGACTGGCCTTGAACCTGCAATCTTCTGTCTCAGCCTCCCAAGTACTGGGATCACAAGTGTGCACCACCATGCCTGGCTGGAACATTTCTATCATTGCAGAGAGTTGTATTGGACAGAGATGTTCTTGAGCCCATGCCTTAAATAGATCTTGCAGTTTCCACTTCACCCTTGGGGAACACTAATCACTATGCTTTGAAGGGGTCCAGTCCAGTCTACTACACATTAAGAGACCACAGAGAGGGAAGCCTGGGTGCCCCAGCCAACAGACAGCAGTGGTTTCCAGACATGTGAGTCAGCCCGTCTTGGATGTCCAAGCCCTTTCAATCTACAAGTGACAGTAACCTTAGGAGTAACCCCGACGGCAACAGCAGCAGAACTGGTCAAATCGCCAACCCACAGAATCATGAAAAATAAGTCAACATTGTTTTAAGCCACTAAGTTTTAGATGAGTCTGAGATACACTTTAATTCTAATGACTGGCAGTAATTTTGAAGTAATGCCCCATGGAGTTACTCCTGGTGTTAGGATGTGGAAAAAAGGGGAACACAGAGTTAATCCAGAACACCCCTTACAGTGAGGTCAGTTTCTTTTTTTGTCTAGAGAAAGAAAAGAATATTTGCTATTAGTAAAATAAACACCAACAGTGGACTGAAATGCTTAGCACAGACTAGCTGGTAGATGATAGAAGAAAGCTATATAAAAAAATTACTAACAGTAAGCCAGGCGTGGTGGCGCATGCTTGTAATCCCAGTACTTGGGAGGCTGAGACAGGAGGATCACAGGTTTGCGGCCAGCTTCAGCGACTTAGTGAGGCCCTCCACAACTTAGTGAGACCCCGTTTCAAAATAAAGAATAAAAAATTGGGCTGGGGATGTAGCTTGTAGGTAGAATGCCTCTGAGTTCAATCCCCAGTACTGCAAAAAAAAAAAAAAATTAACAGTAATTTGCAAAGTAGATAGTTCACGTAACTCAGAACTAACCAGATACCATTAATTACTCCAATTCAGGATAAACAGATATGGAGAACTTTGTGTAATTTGCTTTGGAATCCTACATAGTTGTGTTTAATCCTAAAAGCATGCCTTCCTACATTTATTATTTCCAAGCATTTATTAAGTGCCTTGTATGTATGTCTAGCCAGGCAGTGTAGAGAATTTCAAATGATTAAGGCCTGCGCATTACCCTGGAAGAACTCACAATTTAATGGAATAGACGGGTGCATGGTCACAGTGTACCAGGACAAGCTGTGGTAGAGGACTAGCAAGTGCTCCAGAAACACTGAGTGGGAGCAACCGCCTTATTAATGAACAGACTTAATATAAGGGCTGAGCTATCACTTTGCAACTCTGTGGAAAAGAAACAGATTACCTGCAGGATTTGTTTTTGCATAAAGAACAGCTTATTTTAAGAACTTTATTGAGACATTATTCACATGTAAAATTCACCTCTTGAGATAGCTTTAAATGTATTTAAAGAATTGTATAGTCATCATCACAATCTAGTTTTAGGACATTTTGTTACTTTATTATTTTTTTTTTTTTTGCGGTACCGGGGATTGAACCCAGGGCTGTTTTACCTCCAAGCTACACCCCCGGCCCTATTTTTTATACTTTATTTTGAAACCAGGTCTCACCAAGTTGCGGAGGGCCTCACTAAGTAGCTGAGGCTGGCCGCGAACCCGGATCCTCCGGTCTCCACCTCCCAAGTACTGGGATTACAAGCGTGCACCACCACGCCCGGCCCATTTTGTTACTTTAAAAAGAATCCCCATACCCATGAGCTGTCACTCTCTATAACCCCACCTCCCCCCTAAAAAGTCCCCAGCCCTAAGCAACAACTAATCTACTTTCTCTCTCTGTAGACTTGCCTGTTGTGGACATTTCTTAGTGATAGAATCATACTCTGTTGACTTTTGAGTCTAGCTGCTGTCACTGAACATGTTTTTAAGATTCATCACATTGTAGCATGTGTGTCAGTGTTTCATTTGTTTTCTTCGATCCGTTTTCTTTGCTGAGTAAGATCTGTTTTACAGATGTACCACATTTTATTTATCCATTACCAATTGATGGACATTTGGGTTGTGTCCACATTTTGGCATGCTATGTATATGCTACTGTGAACATTTACGTACCTGTTTTTATGTGGACAGATGTTTTTGGTTGTTTTCTGTATATACTCAGGAATGGAATTTCTAGGATATACGGTGACTCTGTGCTTAACATTTTGAGGGACAGCCCAACTATTTAATAAAGTGGCTGCACCATTTTGCCTTTTCGCCAGCAATGCGTGAAGGTTCCAGTCTCTTCACAGCCTCCCCAGTCCTTGTTATCGTCTGGAAATGTTTTCAATGAAAATATTAAGTCATTAAAATAGAAAAATTCCAATTAGATTATGTTATAACCACTTAAGATGGCCCATATGTAAGTCACGTGCCATCAGAACTCAAAACTGAATGCCACTTTGTAGCTCTGTATACAAAACAACTCGTTGGAGGCTAATTACCTTTTCATTAATGTTCACCAGGTGGTTGGGAAGTACAGGTTTTCTTTTATGTCTAATTGAGAGGGAAAAGGCAGTGAGATGATTATATGTGTAATGCTGTTGAAAGGCAAATCCATTTCTGACATGCAATTAAATATAATTGAAATAGGACAAATTGAATAACAAAATTAAATTTGCAAAATAGAGTATGAACAGATATTATTAAATATGTGCTGTTCTCTAGGATATTGGTGTTGAGTTGGCATTAGGGCCAGAGCCCTGTTACTTTTACTTGGGGTGGTTCCCACCTGCCCATGTTTGCCTCCTGTACCTCCTTACGCTGGCATATCAAAGGCAACTCAGAGACACTCCCCAGCAAGCATCCTGTGCAGAGAGGAACTTTTTATGAAGTGCTGGAGTTTAATGTGGTCAGGAAGGAAAAGAGTCCTGTGGGGACTTTCTTAGACTCAGACTTGTTTTGTATAGATCTAGGAGACCTGACAATAATATAAAAACAAATCACAGATCTCACAGTCACCCCTGGCCCTGTTGTCCAGCTCTTTGGTGGCCTCCCATTGTCCACTTCCCATCACCCATCATTGCTTAAGTGTCAGATGCACAAGAGGCCACACCTTGGTGTGTTTGACCAGACCTCTGCCTGCATCTCGAGCCTCAGCATCTGCTACTTATAGGTGCAAAAATGTTTATAGTTCCCTGTGTGCACACAGTGTGATCTTTCCTCCTCCTGCTAGTGTTTTGTCTCCTCTGGTGGGAACACCCTTTCTCTCTGCCAGACTCACTTTAGGTACCACCTCTACCAGGAAGCACTTAAGAACCCTCAAGGCTCTACTGGTCCGAGACACAGCACTGAACTGGATGCTTGGTTTACAGCAGTAAAACAAACAACAAATAACAGAGAAAGTCCCGGGAGTTTACATTTTATCTGAGAAAGACAGAGATTAAACAATAAACATAATAACTGAATAACAACCTTGTACAGTGGAGACAGTTAAGCAGAGTAATGGCAAAGGTGAAATGCTACATTGAACAGAGTAGGGAGGTGGGCCTCGTTTAGAAATTAAAGGGGATGAGAGGAGATCTGCGATGTGGATATCTGAGGAAGTTCTTTCTGTGCAGAGCAAACAGCCAGCCAAAGAGATGCCTATATTCTGAGAGCATCCATGTTAAACTGATAAAATTCCAGGTGTAAGAGGAGCAGATTGGTTAGTTTTCCTTCTGTAGACAAACATGTATTTCCATTTGGATTTTTGAAATTCTAAAAATAGTTCCAAAATCGATCTCTCTTTTGCCCTCCTCCCTCCCACGCCCCTTTCCAAAGCAGCGTATGAACTATTCATAGTCCAGAACCCCCACTCAGGAGCACTGTAGCTTCAGTCCATGGGTCGGATCATCTCCCTTCTCCACCGAAGATCTGGATTCACCCTCTCACTTCTATGCCCCATAAGCACATTCTATTTCTGAGGACCAACACCATGTCTGCTCTTCCTTCTAGGACCAACATTCTTTTATGTCCCATCTTCTCTTAGTTTTTAATTTCTTCCCACATCATAACCTGTTAGTGTTTTCTGGCTTTCGTTTGTGCTACGTCCTTAAATGCTGTCTATGAATTCTTCCCCCGTTGGGCGAGCCAGAGGGAAGAGGCGTTCTCTCGACAGAGCCTTTGCGTTTTCTTCAGTGGCTTGCATGTAAATGGGTTCGTTTTGGGTACTTTCTTTCCTAGAGAAGTCCAGCACAGCTCTGACACGTCATTTATCCTGTTTCCCCATTTACTGGTTAGATTTGGGTTTGGGGGATAAGTATGCTTGACCACTAAAATTAATTTTTTTCTGTAATACCCACTGTTTTCAATTGCTATTTTTTAAGCAACATGGTTTTTCATATCATTGTTTTATATTTTCAGGTGGGAATGATTTTATTTCTTTAATGCTTCTTGCTCTAACGGCACAATAATCTCAGTTACAAGAATAGGCTCAAGATTCGTGTGTGTGTGTGTGTGTGTGTGTGTGTGTGTGTGTGTATTAAAAACATAATTTTTTTCTCTCTCCCTTCCTTCCTCTCTCTCTCTCTCTCTCTCTCTCTCTCTCTCCTTAGTGAGGCCCTCTGCAACTTCATGAGACCCGGTTTCAAAATAAAGTATAAAAAATAGGGCCGGGGCCGGGCGTGGTGGCGCACGCTTGTAATCCCAGTACTTTGGGAGGCGGAGACCGGAGGATCCGGGTTCGCGGCCAGCCTCAGCTCTTTCTCTGTCTCTCTCTCTCCCTGTCTCTCTCTCTCTCTCTCTCTCCTTAGTGAGGCCCTCCGCAACCTCGTGAGACCCGGTTTCAAAATAAAGCATAAAAAATAGGGCCAGGGGTGTAGCGTGGAGGTAGAACGCCTCTGCGTTCAATCCCCGGTACCGCAAATAAATAAATAAATAAATAAAAAATAGGGCCGGGGGTGTAGCTGGGAGATAGAATGCCCCTAGGTTCAATCCCTGGTACCGCAAAAAAAAAAAAACATCATTTTTTTTAAAGTGTAATTTTTCCATTTCTGTTGTGTCTCTTTTGTTTCCATGTGTGAGAAACCATACATGTCAGAAGATAATCATTTTTATTTCCTGGAGTGTCACACCTGGAACTTCTTCACAAGATGCATTTCTTTTTTTTTTTTTGCGGTACCAGCGATTGAACCCAGGGGCATTCTACCTCCGCGCTACACCCCCGGCCCTATTTTTTATACTTTATTT